>JAFBJT010109848.1:32151-43361 GCA_016785325.1 Chascanopsetta lugubris
ATTTATCTACCAATGTTCTGCTGGTTTGTGGTGGTTATTTATTGCAAAGTCACTGTGTATGAATTGTTTGCTATACATATATATATATAGAGAATTTTTTTTTCTATCTTGAAATAAATGGTGTCAATAAATGTAAATAGTCCTCAAGAATATCCTCTCGTCACATTCCCATAATGTAATTTGAGCTAATGCTGCTCTCTGGTGGCAGACATTATTCCTCATGTGATTATCATTCTGACCGGGAGGTGGCAGTGTTGTATCTGAAATTAAACGAGCAGTGCGTCCTCTGAGGCGAAGCAGCTGTTAAACATTAACACTGCATCTGTCCAGAGGCTTCCGATGACTTAAACACTGTGCCACAAATGTTTTAGTCTGAATTCTCCAATGGCAACAAAATTGAAATGCTTCATAAGTGAATAAATCTTTTATTGTATTGTTTTAGATTGTCGAAATGATTTGTATGTTTGTATTTCAGTGAGTGACACCAGATGGCTCATACCTCCCTCTGATGTAATAGTGATAAAACAGAAGTGGCCGCCTGTGCTCCAGATGCCTTGTGTTGTCCCTGAGGAGGAGGAAGACCCCCCCCCTCCTCCTCTTCCTCCCCCCCTCCCCCTCCTCCTCCGTTTCATCTGCCCTCCCCTCCCCCCCCCCTCCTCCTCCTCTTCCTCCCCTCCCTCCTCTTCCTCTGTTCAATCTGCCTCATAAAGCTGCGTGACACCACTGACTCTGTGTATAATGGGAAACAGTGACAGGTGACACCACAGGAAGTAACGTCTCTGTCACTTTAACCGTTTACTCTCCAAATGAAGTTTCTATTTTGAGGGTTTAATTTTTATTTCTAATGAATGACATTTTCTTTTCTCTTCTTTTCGTTTATTTAACATTTCTTTCAACGCTTTGGTTCTAATCCTAACCCCACAACATGGAGCCAGACCTCCAGGTGTCGCCAATTGCTATGCATCGTTCCACACCGACAGTCGCTGTGGCCCAGCTGAGCGTCAATCAGACAGGAAGGGGACAGGTGCTCCTAAAATCAGTGATTTGGTCAATGAAGTTTGGCGCAGACGCACAACAGGCTCAGAAGTACCAGCAGGAATCTTGGAAGTGAAGGTGTGTATTAAACTTTTACAACCTTCATTTCAATGTGACTTTCACTTAAATCGAATATTATCGTTGCTGAAGTCTGTGTCTGACAAACAAGCCTCAGCAAACCTGCTGTCATTTCACAGTAAGCACTGATCCAGAACTTGCTTTAGAATAAGCTGGTTTTTAATTTTAATTCAGTGTCAACGTTGATTCCTGATCTTTAGATGATACATTTGTACAGATAGCAAAAGTACAACTCATACGTATTTAATCGGTGTAGGTTATTTATATAACATTTATTAGAACTCGCTTAAAATTGTGTACAAACTGAACACCGACGGCCCCTGCTACAGTCACCCGGACGACTAAAAGCTAAGCTAGTAGCAGGTGGCTGCAGCTAATGCTAACAATGAATTTACACATTTGTTTGCACCTGGTGACATTGAACAGCATCTACGTTGATGACTCGGTGTTTTTCTGCGTCGTTTTGATGTTTAACATTTGTCAATAACGATGAAGTCTTTAACTGAACCCAGTTGTAATGAGAAATGGCAGTAAAGCTAACTAGCTTGTTAACTTTAGCATACAAAGGTGGAGCAAGGCCCATGACCTGCCTACAACAATGTATATAATTATAATAAACTATTTTCTTAACTGTTAATGTCAAACATTTTAAGATGTGCCTATTTTGATATTGATATTTGTATTATTCTATAGAAAAAAAAGGAACATATTTTGTGATCATGGATTTCTTCACATAATTTCATCATGTAAACCCAAATAAATGGGAGATTAATTGATAATGCAAATCAATGACTAAGTCTATTTCCCATCATCCACAGATGAAGAGCACTGGTTGTGGCTGAAAGCTGCAGAAACACTAAGTAAGTGATATTCCTACACTTTTTTTCAATCAGCGTTGATGGTTTGTGTTTTGTTTCTTCATACTTTGGATTTTATATAGCTTCAAATGTTGTTTATGTTTCAATATATTGAAAATATTTAGTAATATTAATGTTTAGTTTCAGGTGTAAGGAATACACCACAGCCATGGTCGATAATCTTTCCCCAGTGGTGATTTGAGGTATTACAGTTTCCAACAACATCATTGAGCTTTGTATTGTCAGTACTCTGAGATGTAAACACCCCCCACATGAAGCAATGAGTAGAATTACACATGATCCGGTTTTGGCATCTTAGAAAATAAATACATGTCATAATGTCTCAAATATAATAATAATAATAATAATAATAATAATAATAATAATAATATCGGTTAAAGCAGAAAACGCCGGCGATCACCAACAGAGACGACTCGTGCGGAATTTAAGAGAAAAAAAAACATGGATGCTGTTCAACGGCAGCTCCACCTCCTTCCTCTCACACAGATAACGTCTCTCTCTCTCTCTCTTTCTCTCTCTCTCTCTCTCTCTCTCTCTGTGCGAGCTCCACACAGCTGTACAGGAAATCAGTCATCCACCATCCACTGCTTGTCGCCATGGTAACACAGAGGGGGAAATCCATTCTCTCTCTGTGTCACCACCACCCCCTCCTCCCTCTCCTTTCTTCTGTCTGGTTGAATTAGGTGTAGCTCGCCAGTGACTATTTCCACAGTGGGTTTTTACATTTAAAACGAAACGATAACGAACCAATTCGAATGATTTTAATCATAACGACCACGGCTTATTTTTATTGGTCATATTTTTTTTACATCCGCCTTCCTGTACGTTTACGTTCGATACCTCCGCGTTGTGTGTGTGTGTGTGTGAGAGAGCCGCTTGTTTGACAGTATTAGGTGACAGCGAGCGCTGACCTCCCCATAAATCCCATGATGCATTGGGGCAGGGCGGGGCGGACCGGGCCGGTCTGGGCTGGGCCGGGGCCAGGCAGCTGCCTGGAGGAGCCAGATGGTCACAAATCAGAAATGAAATCCCGGCCCTTCCCCCGCCGGTGGTGATCACCCCCTCCCCTGCTGCAAAGACCCGCATGTAAACAATGAGCATCCTTCAATCATCCTCCTCCTCCTCCTCCTCCTCATCTTCCTCACCCTCAAAACCCTATGACGTGACCTCCCATCCTGTCGCGGCCCTTTTTCAAAACGCTGTCGGTTCAGACCCAGCGCTGGCGCCGCTCACCGGCGACAAGGTGGCGACGGCGAGCGTCCAAAGTCGCCACATCTGCCCCGCGTGTGTCCGTCCGCACCGAGGTTGGATTAAACAAACCAGCCTATTAACCCGACAAACAGCTGCAGCGACACCCCACAGCGCGTCAGAGATGATCCCACAGAGCCGATAATAAAAAAACACAGTAATCAGATTACAAATAAACAAATCTCTGGGTTTATCTCTTTTCCGGTTATAGAGGGAGGGAGGGAGGGAGGGAGGGCGGAGTCTGGCTGTCACTGCCAATGATGCTCAGCGAGGATGTACCATTGCTCCATTTCAGAAAATAGAGTTCTGTTCCTATTGGGCTCGAAACCAGCAGGTACCTCTGGTAGCCCAAGTCAGACCGTGTGTCCCGTTACCGCCTGGCTCCCCTGGTACCCCGGGTAGGACACTCGTAAGGACGTAGCAGCCTGTTCCATTTATTATTGTTCTGTACCTGCCAATAGAGTCTGACACACTGCACCTTTAAGCTGAAGCCCTTCGTGAACGGAGCTAAGAAATTTGCGAATGTATTTGCGCAGATTTGCTCTGTGGTGCTTTTAAGGCGACTCGCTCTTTTCTCCTCTTTGAAACACTCCCAAGGTTTTCGTGTTGATTTTTTTTGCCGAGTCATCATTTTCTCTCCCTGCTACTTTTTTTATTTTTTTATTTTTTATTTTTTCCTTCCAAACTCTCGCTGTGTGTCTGAGATCAAGGCCATGTTGGAAAATACTTCTCCGGCCAAAATATTATAAGCGTCAGAGTTGACTTTTAATTCAGTTCATAGGTCTTTAACTTTATCGTCGTGTGCCTCTTCCATCATCCCTGACCTTTGAACTCTAGGGACCTTGCTTGCAATATATTTTTGTCAAAATAAGACTCAATTATATACGTGAATTTAAAATAAATATTTTTAAAATTTAAATCAAGTGGATTTTCCCAAATAAGATAAAAAAAACATAAAATAATGACAAATAAATTACAACCTTATAATTCCATCATCCATTCATAAAATGATGACATATGGTGTGAGGAAGTGCAGGAGAGAGAGAGAGAGAGAGAGACCTCCTGTGTTCACCTTCACAGGAACCATGACTCACTAATTCTCCAACCTCCTCCTCTTCCTCCTCCTCCTCCTCCTCTCTGTCTCTCCCTGCATGTGAACTGTTACTCAAAGAGACGAACGTCTGCATCAATGGAGCGGAGGAAAGTGTGATTCACAGAAAGGGAGAGACGGAGATGTGGAAGGCTAACTTTAGTTTACCTGCGGGCGAAGAACGCGCGCGCTAACGCTGATGTAGCGGGATGCGCGTGTCCAGATAGATGGATCCAAAAAGGGGCAAAGAGGCGGAGCACCGGTGGAGCTGGGGGTGGGGGCGGGGGGTGGGGGGGTACATGGTGCTGTTGCAGCATCCACAGAAGGCCGGCCCAGGTGTCACCCTAGAGGCCACGCCCCTTAATTATGCACAATTTCAGACCTCGACAGCATAAAAATGAGCGCGATAGCAAAAATGTGACTGATTGAGACCCAAACGTAGTTTGCACCAGGCTTTGAACATGCTTCGTTCACCCCCGAAGTCGGCCATCTTAACACGGGAGTCTGTGGGGACTGACTCACTTTTGCCTCAAGTGGTCGCCCTGTGAACTGCAGGGTTTTCCCCCTTTCATGTTGGCCTCAACCGTCTGCCCCGTTGGGTGCATCACCACCTCGGATAAATTCCTTTCACCCCTCACTCATGGCCCGTGCCTCTCTATGGAGGCAGCCATGTTTTTTGTTGTTGTTGTTTTTTTAACAGCAGCCCAGAACTTCACTTTTTGTGTAACACTTAACAAGTGTTAAGGACAAATAAAGTTCATCGTGAAACGCGCAACTCCACCACCAGATCGCACTCAATCCTGCGCCCTCCAGCTGCGCTTTTGATCTCGCCGCTTTTGCGTGTGAAGGATCAACATGCGAGTGCAGCAGCAGTTTCCTTTTTCGCTCTTTGATGCTTGCGTACTTGCGGTGTAAAACCCTCATCGTCGTATTTCCGATGCAGGATGTCGCCGCGGTCTGGACTTAGTTTCACTTGTCTGGGCGGTACAGTAGCAGGTCGTGAGAGCAATGCAAGTTGAGGAGGAGGAGGAGGAGGAGAGGAAGGCGGCGCGGGATCCAGTTTGAATCTTCACCAGGCGGGTGAATCCAAGCCGCTCCAGACCGTCGTCTGTCCTGGTATGCATTTGTTTACCATAGGTGTTTAGAGAGAGACGGTCGAGGCTTTTCCTGTGGACCTCTGGGAGATGGAGGGAGTGTGTCCTTAAAGCAGAGAGGAGGAGGGGGAGGGGGAGGGGGAGGGGGTGGGTAGTTTCTTGCAGCCTGAGCATTTGGCTGAAGGGTGGAGACTCGGAGCAGCAGCAGCAGCAGCAGCGAGGGGGAGGAGGGAGGCAGGGAGGATCTCAGCTGGAGCCGAGCGAGCGAGCGAGAGAGAGAGAGCGAGAGAGAGTGGAGTGGGTGCGTTGGATGTGCCTCACTGACTGATTGACTGACAGACTGACTGTGTGAGTGTGTGTATGTGTGTGTGTGTTTGTGTGTGACAGAGGGAGAGAGAGAGAGAGAGAGGGGGAAATCGCGTGGATACTACCGGGATACATCGCAGGAGGAGAACGGCCACACAAAAAAAACCCGGTAGGATGATTGTTGTTGTTGTTCTTCTTCTTCTTACTGTTATCATTATTATTATTATTATTTATTTCCCGGTTTTGCGACAGCAGGTGTTTCACTTCTGGTTCTGGTGACATCTGGGTCGGTTGCATTCGTAACAGGGTGTGTTCCAGAGGGGTGGGGGGCTCGGATACTCTCATTTTCATCAGCGTTGGAAGCGAGAGATTGATGCCGCGAGCTGCTTTGCATCATGGAATCCCCTCCTACATCCCCAACCTCCCTCCTGCTGCTTTATTTTTCCTCATCTCCCTTCATGTGTACATGGGAGGGGAGGGGGGGGGGTGTTAAGAGAATGGGCTGCCTTTGCTCCTTTCTCCCCCCCCCCCACACCCCCCAACCCCCCTTTGTTGTCTTTTTCTTCCCCCAGGATTGGGCAGATCTTATAATGTGGAGCCAGAGGAATTAAGGGCATCTGGTTCCGAGGGATATTTGCACGAGCGGAGAGAGAATGAGAGGATGAGAAAAGGGGGGGTGGTGGTGGTGGTGGTGGTGGAGGGGTGAATGCAAAAATAAATAAATAAAGGGGGTGGTCGGGGATGGGGGGGGCTGGGGGCGCAAGAGTCGGGGGGGGGGCTACCAGGCAAAAAGCAAAGAGAGGGAGCCGACACGCCTCCCGCAAGGTTTTCCAGTCGCTCTGTACCTTGAGGAGAATGACCACACACAAGCTCCATGTAGTGGTTGTGTCAGGCAGATGGCTGGGAGAGGAGGAAGAGGAGGATGAGGAAGAGGAGGAGGAGGAAGGGGGGAGGCTGGGTGTTTTTATGTTGCTCCTACAAAGATAAGGTCTCTGACAGTGGCCTGCACTCACAAGAAACGGCAGCAAAGGAACAGGATGTGCTGGTTTACCACGAAGGCACCGTGGTGTACAACTAGCATGAGATCACCCATCGTGTGTGTGTGTGTGTGTGTGTGTGTGTGTGTGTGCGCGTGTGTGTGTGGTTGTGTACTTCACATGCAGACCTGTTACAAATGAGTGTCGGAGAGTCGGATTCATGCGAGACCTCGCGAACCCCCGAGAAAGTATCGCGCGCCACGAGGGAACAGGGAGGGATGAAACACGATCAGCCGTCCAAAGTTCCTCTGTTGAGCACTCGGACCGCTCCACTCCCTCCACAGCAGTCAGCCCGAAAGAATTCTTCTTCGATTCCATTTTGGATCGAGATCTTTGAGTCCCCCCCACCCCTCAAAGCATCTGTCTGGCTGAGGTGGCCTCAGTGAGAACCTTAAGAGAGGTAGAGTTCTTACTTCAGAGAGAGGGAGGCCGGGGGTTAACAGAAGGGAGGAAGGATGTTGTCACCCTCAAGGCCTTGACCTTTGTACTCACTGCACCTGTTTGTATCAGACGGTGCTGATTTTGGGTTTGGAGCTTACTCAAGCATGCAGGAGTTTGCCAGGATGGCAGCAAACAGAGCTCCTGAGTTTGAGGTGTCCAAGCACAACCCGAACCTCAAAGTCCAGTCGAGCCAGTTCACTTCTACCAACATGGAGCATGTCTCTTTGACTCGAGTCTACTCATCGAAAACCTTTCAGCCTTCGACAAGTCTCGAGACCGACTCGAGTCAGATTTGAGTCCATAAGGTTTGTGACTCAACTCTTCTCTTGCATCGACGCCTTGAGTCTTGGCTCGACAAGTGTTGTGTTTTTAAATCTTTGCTTCAGGTCTTTCTTAAATATAACTTAGGACAAAGCAAGTTCCTGCTTTCAAGGATCAAGTCTGAAATCCTAAATGTTGTGACTTGACGTCTGCAGAGCTGTGTTTGGGTCTTTCAGAGCAAGTCCTCGGTCAGATTGGGTCACCAGAGACTCGATTCAAGACCAGGTCAAGTCCGCTCTTACCGCATCGGGTCACAAGTCCTTGTTGATTCTCCTTAAAGTCTCAAGACCTAAGTCCATAAAGCCAAAACATGATGCTGCTTTCGAGTCTCAAGTCCACATCTTTGGGGAATCCGCTCTCTTGACAAAAGGTCAAACTCCCGTGCCTACTTGACCCGCGGCGCCTTCTGGGAGAGGTCTTTTCCAGATAAGTCTCCGACCAATCTCAAGAAAAGACTCAAGAATCTGTCATTTTTGCTGCCAAGTCCCAACCCACCCAAGAGTCCGTCCAACTCCAGAGGCAAGTCAGCTCACAGGCCCTTACAGACAAGACTGGGTCAAAGCAGGAAACCGCATCAAAGAACTGCGTCTTCAGGACTTTTACCTTAATGCTGACAAGTGTCGGTTTCTGCCAGATTGAACGGAATCTATGGCGGACTCCTCGGCAAAGCCAGATCCACTCTCATCACTGCTCAGTCGGGGTCGCTGGGTCTCTCCGAGGAGCACGCTCACACTCTCGGCAGAATCGAAACAAGCCCGGATGCTTGTAATATTGTTAACGGCCCAGGAGTCTGGCCGTGTTATTCTTGGCATGCTGATTGATTCCAGAGGAAAAGTCTGTTTACGCCGCCCGACTCAAAGGCACAAATAGTGCAGATCCCTCGCCGGTAAACCGCAAACATGCGCCTTTAACGCACATGGGACGTCGTAAGAGGTCGGCATTTGTGAGCCGGAGGAGTCGGAAATGAAACTTTTTTTGAAATTTGAAGAGCACACTGTTGCCACACGTGCACTACCCATTGTTTCTACCCCACTAACTCCGCTGCTTGTTACGTAACAGGCCCGTCAAAGCTTCTAAAGCGCGAGTCTTTTTAAACATTTGAGGAACAAAGACGCTCTTGGCCGCCGCTTTAATCTCACAAAGAAGAAACATGCTGATCCTTGATGGTTTGATTGAATAAACATAATGGAGCACATTTGCGCTCCCTGGAGCAACGAGCGTCCTCCCTGCTGCCTCCTCGACTCCCAGGGGATGCATCATTTCCTGGGCCACTGCCTTCTCCCTTCCCCCCCTTCTGGGACCTAGATTAACCCTCACCACACACACACACACACACACACACACACACACACACACAAATATCCTACGCATACACACACACACACGTACCACAACCTCTAAGATGGCAGGATGGGCAGGGCATGCTGGGGGTGGCACAGATGTCCAGGCTAATCGAATGATTGCGGGTGGTGGTGGTCTGACGGGGCCAAACTGTGTGTCGCTCCATAAAGGTACAGACCGTAGGATTAAGTGACATCACTTTTATTGTTGTATCGCATTTGCAGCTGAAGCCATACGACCGGAAAAACATGGTGGTGCAACGCTGAGACTAACTGTGGGGCAATGAAATGAATACTTTATACATTCAGGTGATTATGTACTTATGAAGTTGTTAGTGTGATTATTTTATGCTCTAATATTCTTTGGTCAATCGATCCTTTTCACCCGAAACTTGCATACTAGACCTTTTTTTTAATTTTTAATTTTTATTTTTTAAAGGAGCTGAATGAATTGTATCACTTGTAGTGCGGAATTTCAAATAGGTTCCGACTCTGTAGGATTAGAAACGTAAACACTGAGATATGAACCTAGCACTTTAAAGTTTATAGTAACAATAACCACGATAATAATAATAATAACACATGTTTTTCTATTCATATTCTCAGAAATATAATATAAATGAATATATGTTTTATATGCTTTTATATTAAGCCCGCCCTGTTGCACCATGATGCATATTGCTATTGACAATCTAAAGGTCTTAAAGTGAATGTTGACAGGATTGCGATTCAGCTGCAACATTCAATTCCGCCACTAAATCCCTCACACTGTACCTTTTTTTTATTTTTATTTTTATTTTTATTTTTATTTTTTTAAACCACGAATGAATGAGATCAAACCCTCCCCTGCAGACCTGTTGTGGATGCGACCCACAAAGCATCTCTCCGCAGGGGTAAATACCGGCGCCTGGACACTAAATGTTACGTGATAATAGGATTTTTCTCTTCTTCACCTCCACACCTCTAGGATGTGCTATTTTTGGGACTAACCTTTTCCAAATGTCCCACATTGCTGCAGAGACCCTGTTGCGATGTGACGTCCGGGGGGTCAGGGTGCCGCTCAGACCCTGCTCTGTTCGGGAGGAGGCTCAGCTGTCGCACTCGGCGTCATCGTCCCCAGACGATAGCGGCCTGACGGCGCTGCTCTATGTGTCCCATCGCTTTGTGGTGGGTGGGGGAGAGAGGCGGGGGGGGGGGCGCAGGGCATGTGTCCTTTCTCCGATTCAAGGGCAGGGATCCGTGCTCTGTTACATTCAATAGTCAATATCCTCTTGATAGTGTTCATTAATAACTCCAGAGGTCAGTTTTAGATTACCTCTCCTGGCTCGCGCTCACTGTAGAAGACACAGGAATATCGCCGCCACTTTTATCTCCCTGCGCACGTCACACCTTTGGGTGCACCTCACCTCCCACCCAAGGTCGGTCAGAAGTGGCTCCAGCCCCTCGGCAACTTTCAAAGGGTCGGTGATAGAGATTATGTTTGTGACCATCGATTGGAGTCAGTCCCGTACAGGGCAGATTGTTGCCCGACCTGGCAACAATGAAGCCCACCCTCGCCCTTTGAAAATCCATGTACGTGGTGAATTAGTCGTGTGATCCGACCCAACCTGCCGACACCCAGGCTTGTAGCGCGCTTGTTTTCCTTCGATCAAGGTTTGAAATGGTGCGTCATTAAGGGGCGTGGCCTCGTGAGTGACACCTGAGCCGAATAATCGCCATAAACTGAATTTGTGCAGGGCCCAAGTCGTCAGTTGTTTACATCTGAAGCCGACATGGCCCCTCAACACTTGGCCCCAGTTATCCCCGATGAGGGGCCCCATCCTGCCCCCCCCACCCCACCTCCCACCCCACCCCTCCTTCCCTGCAGACCCTCGCATGTGAATCGCTGGCTCTCCAGGGTCCAGCTGGTGGAGCCGGGGACATCTTTTTAATTACCATGCTCTGAATCCACATTCTGGGCGTCACAGAGGACGGAGCACTCCCACGCCGCCTTACCTCTCTCTCTCTCTCTCTCTCTCTCCCTCTCTCTTTCTGGATGGTGGAACTGGAAAGGAAGACAGGATAATAAGGTGTGCACCACCGAAGAAGAAGAAAAAAGGGGGAGGATGAGCCAAACTGCGCGGGAGTAGATCGTCACTCTCGACAGGCGCAGGAATTATATTTTCCTCAGCAGGATGTTTCCCGCGGCGCTTAATCACCCTTTAAAGTCAGCGACACCCAGAGCGGAGCAGCAGCAGCAGCAGCAGCTATAATCACATCTGTGGACGGCCCTGTCACGAGCACATACCCCCCCCCTTACCTCCACCCCCCCACCCCCCCCCCCCCAAACACCCCCCCACCGG
>JAFBJT010109848.1:43599-60114 GCA_016785325.1 Chascanopsetta lugubris
GGCACGGTGAGGACGGCGGGGGGGGGGGGGGGGGGGGGGTCACATTGATTCGCTGGTGTTGGCAGGAGGAGAGGGCGCGTCGGGGGGTGTTTCAGTCCCATCGCCGAGCACCTGTCGGCCACAGAGGGAGGGATGGGGAGCAGAAGGCTGGAGCACGGGACAGAAATGGATCACCGGACACGGCACGCGGCGCATGTTTTTCCTTCTTCCTCCTCTCGGGGGGGGAAGTTGGGTTCAAGATGCTTTGCCGGCAAAAAGTGGAGAACGACTTCGCCCCGAGCACTAAATCTCACTCTCTACGCCGCTCGTCCCTCGATGCCCTGCGAGATAAATGCGATGATACAAACGGTCCGATTCTGCACCGTCCTCCATTGGATTGTTGCTTCGGGAAACAATGGAGGATGTGAGAGTGGAGGTATGATGCCGACGCTGAGGTGAAACTTCCGCATACGACGTGACTCCGGTGAAAATGGGAACTAAAACCAAGTCTTGGGAAATGTACCAGGCTTAAATAACTTTATTGTGCATTTGAACAATTCTTGGCATTTCTGTCTGTACAACATTGAGCTACATGCACGTTGCCCTGGTCATTTTCCTTTGGGGTGTGGAGGGGACCAAATATGGAGCTAAAAGGAAATGGAAGATTTTGCAAAAGAGTTCATATACATGTAAACATATAGGATTAAATGGCAGTTTTTTGTTGTCCTTTACGGGAATATACAATATTATTTAACATCACTATCTTATAAATGTAGCAAACATTTATTAGGGTTAGGGTTAGGGTTAGGGCCGTCATGTTGACATTGCTGCCAGCTTACTAGTTCCTCAATTGTCGAGCTTCAAAAACCGAACACTACTCGCGGCAACGTGGTGTCGCACTCCATTTTAGTGTTGAATTCATCGATGGGAAATCCAGTGGAAACACAACGACATAAGAGAACCTGCCGTCTATGTTTCACTACGTCCGAAGGAGACGTTGTGCTTTTTGTTTTCTCACTCAAACGTAATGTAAACGCAGCGACTGATGAAGCCGGATGTCTCTCGAGTGGATTACACACTTGGTAGCAAATACAGCCGAAGTCGTGGGCCTGGAGCCGTGGATCTGTTTGTCCCCAGAACCTGTTTGACGGCAGCGAAGACGGAGTCAATAATGGTGATTAGTTCAAACAAAGTTAGTTTTGCATACGGAATGCTAACGGTACTCCTGACGTTGGAGCACCTGTTCTTTACCACTCCTCCGTCTCCCGTCTCTCTCTGGTCCGGCAGATTCCCCCTCGGAGCATCTGCAGCTATAAGGTTTGCTGCTGCTGCTGCTGCTGCTGCTGCTGCTGCTTCTGATAAATGGGCCAATTACCCTGCATGAGCAGATCTGCAGAGGAAGGGAATTCCACCCATCGTAAATCACAGTGGCGCTAAACATTAGAGAAACGTTACAATCGAAGTGTCCATTAACACACAAAAAAAAAAAAAAAAGCTGGGATGGAGAATCCCGGTTACACTGAAACGACTCTGAGATTAAAAAGCAAGTCAACGAGAAGAGCAGCAGCAGCAGCAGCAGCAGCAGCAGCAGCTCCTCCTCTCACTGCAGTGCCCGGTCACCAGCGGAGGCATTAATCTGCACTGTTACAACACGTGATGTGTAATCGTTTTCAGCGCAGTTATATTCTGGAAATGATCAACGCTTCTGCCATCAACTGTTTATAACAAGGGTGTCAAACGTAAGGCCCGCGGGCCAGAACCGGCCCGCCCGGGTTCTGTCCCGCCCACTGGATGAAAAGATTTAAGAGAAGGTGTTGAGATGTTTACTGACCTGCTCTTACTATGCCGGGACACTAGGGGGGGGTGAAGAAGAGGCACCCCCTGGTTTAGAGGGATCGGTCACACTTCCACACTTCCTGCCAGTGTGTACAAATAAAGCCCTGGATACGGGTGCCGCCATTTTTGCTTTATTAATGTTAGATTTTGCTCAGTACCGATTGGGGACTGAAGCTTTCCAATTTGATAAATGTGTAGGACCTTCTTTGTAATTAGCTCCGTGTCTACATTTTGTACATTTTGTTCAGCTTTTACGCAACATATATATAACCCCGCAACTTCCTGTTTTGTTTCCAGATCTTGGAAAACAGGCTAAGACTTTCTAAGCTAAGTTGAGTAGTATCATTTTTTTTTTTGCATTTCTAAAAATGGTTGAACTACTCCTTTATTTTTATTTAATTTTTTTTTTTTTTTAAATCATCAATTGATGAGCTCTGTCTGTTTACCTCCATCGTCTCATCTCCATGTTTGTCATTGAGGCCCTGGCCTTGAAAGAGCCAGCCGTGACATTCTGACACACGGTGACCAAAGGACCGAGGAGACACACACACGCACACACGCACACACACACACACATCACTGGCATAGTTGATCAGGAATGCAGAAATGAAAGCACAAGCAGCTTCTGCCTCTGATCAGCGTCTAAATGTCACCGTCTCTTTATCTGCAGAGAGCGAGGTCGAGGCGAAAACTGCTGACTGAGCACAACTGAGCCGCAGACGGACAGACGGACGGACGGACGGACGGACGGACGGACACGGGGAGAGGCCGAGAGCGGAGGAGCCAGCAGACGAGGTAAGTCAGGTGGAGTCTGTGAGGAAGGAGGACGGATCGGAGGAGGCAGAGGCCTCCGGCACGTAAACAGCCGGCGCTTTCCTAAAGTTCCAGCGCGAGCCGGTCAGCGACGCCGCCGCTGCTGCAGCTCGCGCAACAGCTCGCGCAACAGCTCCTCAATTCACGGCCACGGCCTCCCACCAAGTCGCCGACAGCTGACGGGGGTTGAGGCCTCCGAGTTGGTTCCAGCGCATTTTTCAGCAGCATGTCGACGCCGTGGGCAACGACGCTTTTTGAGGAGCTGGCAGATAGGAGAAGGAAGGAAGGAAGGAAGGAAGGAAGGAAGGAAGGACGGTTCCTCTGCTTATCCCCGTTGGTGGCCTTCGAGGTGGCAGCTCCTCCGTCCGTTGCTATAGCAGCCCCTCCCGCCCCTGATATGAAAATGTCAGGGTGGCATTTTCAAGCGCGCCGCCGACGATAAACAGGAAACCAACTTTGCGTACGCAGTGACGGCTCTGCTAAACAGCTTCTCTTTGATATTTACGTGTTGTTCATATTTGAACAAACTCCCTTCACATGACACGGCCGCCTTGTTGTAATTGCACCAGTCAAAGGTGTTAATGATTTTAGATTTTGCCGAATCCAATTTTTTTGAAAATTGGATTTAGTGACATATGGTAATCAACCATATTTATAAACAAATTATAAAAACAAATTATAAAAAAGTTACTATATTTTTCACACTGCACCTTTAAACTGAATTGATCTAAAACATACAAAATGTCATGACGAGATGTGACACGTCTTTAGTGATATCAGTGTTCCATCAACACAAGCGACATCATGCTACGATTTTGAACGTGATTAGCATTAGCATATTTTCTACGCATGGTAGCACGATGATGACCGTAGCATTTTGGCTAGCAGCAAATGTGTGCACCATAACTACGCCGGTTAAAGATGGACGACATGACGACTCCCCGCAAATGGTACCCGAGTGCTTCAATGGCCCCCCGGTGGCTGGTTGCGATAAAGGCTTAAAATCACGCCCCCCCCCCTCCACGTTAGTATACAGACCATATCTAGACATTTTTAGAAAAGACTGATCAAGTGAGCTGAGCTTTGTTTACATTTGTTCCTTGATACCGTAGCATCTCGTCCGTGTGTCCGTCCCACTCATAAATAGGTGACTGTCGCACCGTCCGAACATTCCACGCAGACACCAAAGACCCACTTCTCCTCAGACATCCCAGAATCCATAAAGAGCGACACGTCTCCCTCTCGATAGTCTGCTGATACTACGATGGCCTGTTTTGACGTCTCCCCCGGGTGTTGAAACAATACCGCGGCCTTGAAGCGAGACTCATTTATATCCGCACGTCTCGGTCGTGCCCTTCTTACAACTTCTCTGACCTATTTTGTTTTATTTATTTATTTTTTTTCCGCTCATTGAAAGTTGCTTTAAAATGACATAATTCAACACTGGGTGTAGCACTGGGGGGGGGGGGGGGGCGCTCTGGGGGGGGGGGGGGGGGGGGGGGCGCTCTGAACCCCACCCACCTGTGACTCTGAGGATAATACAGGAAATCAGGCATCTGGCTTCCACACAGGGAAGCAGATCGTTTTATTTGAGCCCCACAAACACGTCGATACACCCGACCCCGGGGTCCGCAGGGAGGAAGTCGTCCCAAAACTCTCCAGCTGCTTGTCAACGAGACCTGGCGGTGTTCTCTACTCTTCGGTTCGGTATTCTCTCGCTTTGCTCGGTTTGAATGAAAGCTCCGTCACCATATAAGGTGAAACCTGGGAGTGAGGAGAAGCAGGATCCCTGCGCTCAGGGTGTTTATTAAGGCTGCAGCTCCTGCTCATAAATCCTCCGCAGCTGGACGCTCTGTTTACGCCGACGCTGCTCCGAGATTCTCCAGCTCTGTTCAGAGAATGTTTTTCAACCCTTTAAAAAAAATTAAAAAAGGGGAAACTGATTAAGTTTGGTCACTTTGATGATTCAAGTTTAGTTTTAGTCATTCTTCAAATGTCGTGGAATGACACACCTGGGCCTGAAAAGGGCTGAATTAATGCGACACTTAGTAAACCAGTTTGTCAACCAGTGGGAAATGTTCCTTTTTGTTAAAAATGTCCACGAGGCAAACTGTGGCTTGTGGTCTATTTAAAAAAAACAAACAAAAGACAA
This sequence comes from Chascanopsetta lugubris, assembly GCA_016785325.1. Taxonomy (NCBI): domain Eukaryota; kingdom Metazoa; phylum Chordata; class Actinopteri; order Pleuronectiformes; family Bothidae; genus Chascanopsetta; species Chascanopsetta lugubris. Next base: position 48,380 of record JAFBJT010109848.1, read on the forward strand.
AATGTATCCGCCCTTGGTAAATTCAAAATATATAATGGAATGTGGCCCGCACATAAAACGTATTTTGCATGTGCCATATACAATTTGTACATGTGTAGAATTTGTTTTGCTAACTTTTTGTTGGCCTCCACTCTGATGGTGAATATGAGTTGGGATTTCAATGAGACGTCAATTCAGACCATCCACCGCTGCAGCTCCTCTGTTCAGTCTCTGTCTCAAATGACTTGGGCTTTGCTCCACAAAAACATTAGTATCATAACTCATTATAACTTATATTTGATTACGTTCAATAGAACTGTCAGTCCGTTCCATTCGATCTTTCATCATTAAAGCTAAGTCCTGATGCCCACCAACTAACCCTCTTCCTCTGTTCCCACCCGTCTGTTGGGTGCGTGTCCTCAGTGGCTCCTCCTCCTTTTAGAAACCCTTTGATTAAACGCATCAAGCTGCGTGCGCTCCAGAACAGCGCCCTCCTCTGTGTGTGATCAATCCCCCCACCCCCCCACCCCCGCCGCCGCCCCTCCTCCTGCCTCCATCAGGCCTCAGCTCGCGGGCGCCGTCGTGGAACAGCATAGCAGCATAGTGGAGCATTGTGTTGGCATTGTGCGATCCAGGCCCCGTTGCAGCTGTCAACGCAAAACCACGCGGAATTCCCCCGGTGCCTCGGAAACATGTCGTGTCTATAAAAAATCAAAAAACAAAAACAGACACGGCTGCCTCTCCTCTGCGGACTACTGTGTGGATTTGTTGTTGTTTGTGTGGCTCCGGTCCACAGGATGTGATGTGTATTTTTGTCAACCGGTGATCAGCCAGCGACCTAATTACACACTAATCAATCAAGGGTAATGGGTCTTTGCCTGAGCCGGGGCGTGTCCTGCTCCACCTCTAATCCACTGCATCTGTTTAAGGGTAATTCCACAACCCCACTTGTTTCACTTCACACGCCAAACTTTTCCTTTTTTCTTTTTCCAGACTTTCCCATACGACCGCTCTGTAGCGCGAGCGCTGGGCCTCGACAGCGAGGACGGTTTGCGTCCTCGTTTCCTGAGTTCCTGGAAAACAGGACAGGGAATCAGCCTACGTGATATAGCACGTTTTATTTCCTTTTGTTTCGTTTTTTGATTTGAGAATCCGGAGTATGATGTTCTCTTTCCCTCTATTTCATATGCTTTGTGCTCATCCTACCTGGTTTGTCTGCAGTGAACTCTCTCTCTCTCTCTCTCTCTCTCTCTCTCTCTCTCTCACTCTCTCTCTCTCGTACTCTATGTAACAATAAGCCCGGCGGAGAACCCTTAAGGAGCCGTGCGTCTCCTGGTGAATTTGCATTTTTTAACATCCTTGCTCTTTCCCCACAGCATCTGCACACCTCTCCTCTCTCTCTCTCTCTCGCTCTCCCTCCATCATCCCTCCATCTCTGCATCCCACCATCCCGTTTCCTTGGCTCCCGCCTCTTTCATCGGCGCTGTATTATAGGTGAGGACGGCTAAAACCGATAAGGATCCCCCCCAGGGAGCTGCAGTAATGAGGTGGAGATGGTGCGTGTGTGTGTGTGTGTGTGTGTGTGTGTGTGTGTGTGTGTGTGTGTGTGTGTGTGGTGGTTATCTAAAGCAAAACCTCAAATGTCTATTACCAAAGTGTCAAACATACGGCCCGTGGGCCAGGACCGGCCCACCACAGGGTCCACTCATGCCCACGAGGGTTTTTGTCAAATGTAATGAACAGCGTACTTTGTTTATGTCTGTTATATTGAGCAGAGGCATTTTTATCTGCTGTATATCAGTGTACGATTTTCATGCAGAGTATTTTGTAGTATTAAATTCACAACTTAACTTTTTTTTATAGTAAAACAAAGTGACATTTTTAAAGTTGCCGTTGTTTATAGGTTATTATACTATCATTGTACTGGTCCGGCCCACTTTAGAACCAATTTGTCCCTCGGTGGCCCCTGAACTCAATAGACAGTTCAGGTATACGGGCTTTGATCTCTACAGTTAGCATCGGCCCGGTTTGACATTTGACTGATTTACTGCTCATCGGTGCAGAATTCAAACACGTGAAACGTCAAAAACATTGAGAAAAAGAAGCTGCATCAAGATGTGTAAATATCTGCTGAGGCGACTTCACCAAACATAAACACACCAACACTGAGTCTTTAAATGGTTGTATGGATGAGTCTCATGTGGACTGATCGGTTTGACCTCAGCAGCGAACGGTGTCAATGCATCACCGAGGCACTTTGTCGCGGCGCGGTGAGGAAACCAGATAGCGCTCCACTCGTTTCCCTCCTCAGATGCAGTTTCACATCAATTGAACGAATCCCCTCAGAGATGAAAAGACGAGCGAGTGATGCTGAGAGACGGCGCAGGTGTGAGTGGTTGCCGAAGAGGCCGGCCTCGGCTTTGCCGCTGCCCAGCGAGGGAGCTCAGCGGGCGGGCTGATGAGACGAGGAGCACCACCCCCCCCCCAACCCCCAACCCCCAACCCCCAACCCCCCACAGTTTGAAGAGCGTGGAAATGAGAGCGTCTCAAACCGAGCCTCCTCTCTGATGTCTGCATCAGCCTTGAACGCCCATCGCTCCCCGCACTGACCACTGCACCAACACAGAGAGAGAGAGGGAGAGAGAGAGAGAGAGAGAGAGAGAGGGCGATGGAGCGAGACACAAACAGAACGACGATTACCTGGTGGTTTGACAGCGGAGGAGAGCGAAACATTCCCCGGTAAACAGAGACCATATGCTCCGTTGTACTGATCAAACCCTTGGCCTGCAGTGCCGCGCCGAAACCCGAGTTCTCCGTCAGTCAGGCTGAATGTCAGCGGCTCACTCTCCGCACCTGCAAGTGCGCAAGCTGCTGCACTCACCTGCTCGTCATCGTCGGGTCGAACAGCGCAGAGTCTGAGTCCATGTGTAAAGTAAGTTCCCTCCGTTCGTGTTTTACTCGTGTGAACGTCACATCTGTTCATCATCGTAACATAGTAAATGATCAGTGTTGTGTTAAAGTGCCACTCTGAGCACCGCCGTGAACAGGTGTGGTCAACGGGTGATGGTGTCGGCCAATCCCGTGTCTGCGTTTGCTATTACAGTATCGAGTGTAGCCGTTTCGCTTGTCCACTGCCTTAATGTTTCCATCGATACAATTGAAAGGTGGAGGAAGCGCGTGGCGCAGGTTGTTTTCATGATTCGAATGTGTGCGCACTTAACTCTCCCCGCTGCTGTTTTAAAGAGGCAGTGTGCTGCAGTGGATGAACCATGGACCATAGGACCTTGTGCACGAATGGCAGCGACCCAAAGGTGAAGCCAAAATATCTCAATCGCCACCTAGTGGCCAGGTGCGTTATTTTGGCCATTGGTCGGTCACTGATTGTGGGTCAGTCTGACAAAGGGGGGCAGGATTTGTATCGGGAATATTTTTGGCCTTATTTTGAAAAAGTGTAGACATTGACTTTGAAAAACACTTAACAACCACACGATGTAATCAACGATACACATTCCAGTTGGAACGTGTGGCTCTGCTCTGTGTTACAATCGTAATGTTTTTATTCAATAATGAATGATTGATTTGACACCGGACCACGTGTTGCCTGCAGCTCAGATGTCTGACTGACACAGTCTGAGTCTCTCTCTCTCTCGCCGCCTCTCTCTGCAGATCTGCTGCGTCAGCAGTAATCGGAGAGGCAGCTGCACTGATTGCTCCCCTGTCACATGTGAGGGTTCATGAGCCTCGTCCACACACGGGGGCAGAGCAGCCGGCTGCAACAGGCAGGTGTTCCTTACACATGTGCTTCTCCTGTTGATCATGTCGGCTGAATACTAATGATGTTGATCGGTTCATGAGTCCTCGCCGGCCTCGCATGTCTTCGGGGTTCACGTGAGAGGGGACAAGGTCCAGGACTGAAGCCCTCCAGTCTGGGTAAGTCTCCCAGTCTGAACCAGTTCTCCCCAACAAGTGGATCTTTGGCTGTGTCCCAATTCAGGTGCTGCGCACTCCGACGTGTGCATTTGTTGACCGTCGACGTCACAATGGGCCCCTCCAAGTGTCGATCCATGTAGAATCCGCGGTGTAACAACTCCCAGAATCCACTGCGCTCCGCTCGGCGGAGTTTGCTTCCAAAAAGATGGCGTCCAAGAGCAGAGAGACCAAAGAAGACCTGGTTTAATGTGACACATGAGCTGCTGTGTGAACACAGCATTTAACGAGAGAGAGCCATCCAGCCTCACGTCTCATAAGCTGCGTTCAAATACTAATACGTGAGGGGGGCCGTCTCATTTAACCGCAGCGAGTAACCGAGAGCCCTCCCCTCACACACTCCGTTGGCCGCGAGAGCAGAGGGCCCTGGGCGTAGTGTGCAGCACCAGAACTGAGACGCAGCTTCTGTTCCTCTCTTGCCTCCATCCTCCGTAACTGCACCTCAGCAGAGCTCTGATCTGCCACCACCTGCCGTGTCCATGACCCGAGGACGTCCACCTGTGACTGTCCCAGCTCAAACACACTCTCTCTCTCTCTCTCTCTCTCTCTCTCTCTCTCTGTGCCTCTGCACCATGTAAGTGAAAAGCACTGGGAAATCAAACTGCGTGAGCAAGCAGAAGGTCTCGCTCATTATAAGTGTGTGTTGAATTATGTAAGTGGACTAAAAAGCAGAAAAGGGATAAATAAGTCAAACGCCTCCACGCGTGCGGGCAGAGATAATGAAAAACCGTCCCAACAAAAGCTCCCATAGCAGATACTTTGAGTTCCAACCCTCCTAACTCTTGGTACAGAGGTTTGAGAAAAGCTTAACCTTTCAGAGGCAGATAAGAGAATTATTGGAAGGCCAGGAACCGGTGTGGAGATCATAGAGGCAATTAATTTCCTGCAGAGGGGAAGAGCTGCTGGCCCTGAGTTTATTCCACTCATTCAGGAGAAACACTGTTTTAAATTCACACCTGCGTTCAGCGGGTCTTTCTAGACTTTCTAGAACACAAAGTCTTCCGTTGGCTTGTGAGTAAACCACGCGATGTCTCGAAGTATTGCAGGCTGAAGCCAAAGTCTTTGTCAGACGGGAGATCAACTGTTGGAGAAGCCTCCCGCTGACAGCTTGAAAAGATAAATAGAATATAAGAACCTATAAAAGAGAATACATTGACCTGTGCTAATGTGGATTATAATCAGACCTGTTACAGAGTAGATGAATTAATCAGTCGCCGGGTAAAACCTCCGTCAGGATGTGGTGAGCGATGAATACATTCAACATGCAAATGTGCGTAGACGCGTGAAGGATTTGGGTTCAAGGCATCTATTCGAAGAGAGGTGCTGATGTTGCAGTAATAGTCTGAATACATGCCGGTGATAATGTCTTTGTAGAATCATCTGGATTATTGCTGTCATTGCCTGAGAGGAGGCTCTTTATATTTATGTCAGATATCTCGATGTTTTTGCTCCACCGTGTTTTCACCGTAGTAAAAGCAGTCGTTTCTTTAGACAAATACGACCTTGAGCTCGAATGAGCCTTTCAGCCTTTCTAGTGCCGGACTGGTTTGGATCATGGCAGATACAGACTGAGTCAAGAGATCCAGAGTGTTGACGTCACTGATGGAGCAGGTACGAGAGTCTCAGCAGACATGTCGGCCTCCACAGAGAGGATCCACTCCAAGGAAGTTGGAAGTCAATTCAGTTATTGGAATGAAGAAGTTCACAGCTCTGAAGATGAGACTGAGACCTAAACACCAGTTTTCATGACCTATTTTGGGTGACCTCTGGTTTTGTGTGTGTGTGTGGGTGTGTGTGTGTGTGTGTGTATTCTTCACGCATGGACTCCAGGGTCTCCTCTTCTACAAAAAGCAGAAAGGCGCTTTGATCAGCCCAAGGCACCACGGAAAGAGAAATAGTGGATTATAGATACAGTCTAAGTGGAAACACACACACACATACACACACACACACACACACACATACACACACACACACACACACACACACACACACACTCTCCCTCTCTCTCTTCCACAATCTCAATATCATCCACCAGAAAAAGAGGCTTTGAATCCCACTTTGTCTCTCAGTCTCACTTAATGTGCACGTCCTTACACACACACACACACACACACACACACACACACACACACACACACAGGCAGAGCCATGTTAACCTCAGGAGGAGTGTGACAGACTCTGAGCCTGGTGTCGACAGGATGGGCCACAAATAGCGCGGCTGTTCATCTTTACATGACAGTACAGATGGATATGAGCAGATTGCCCGGAGGCAACAAACAGTCTCCAGGGACACGACAGCAGCATCAGTGTTCACCAAATACATTACTCACTACACTGGATCAGGGGCCCGCGGGCATTTACTATATACAGGTGAATAACAGCAGCTCCTCTCACAGGGGATCTGAGAGCCCTGTTCAGTGCACGATGCAGTGCATTTTGTTCTGTGGGATCTTGAAATTGAGCCACATAGGTGAAAACAGTCTTCGTGGAAACATCGTATATAAACATCATTAAAATCTAAAGATATCATTCAAAGAAATCACGGTAAGGGTAAGAAATTAATACTACTTTGGCAGACATGCACTGAGTATAGTCATTTAAGTACACCAGAGTCTGAAACCTGATTTATGTTTAAAGTGTGACATTTATGATAATGAATGTCGTGCATATACACACCCACATGTACACACACACATACATATATATATATATATATATATATATACATATGTATATATATATATATATCCCTAAAATGACTAGTATTGAATTCTGCACATTTCTTATTCCTTGCTGCATTATTTGGCATTACTGTGAATCGACTAAGAAGAGGAGATTCAACATGGAGAAATCCTGACGACACCACCTAGTGGACTGGAGGTGTAACTGCTATTGAAGCCTCTGTATAGAGCATGTTACACAACGTCATACAACGTGATACACAAGATCCAGCCCGCTCATTTAAAGGAGATGTGAATAGAATAACCAAAGCATCCCAGACTACATGGTCGTAATGATCACTGAACACTTCTGTGACGCCGTCACAATAAAAACCGAACATCAGAGGCATCATTAAGGAGGATTTACTGTTACATACTGTTCAGATACCGCATCCGATGAACTGCCAGATGTTAAACCTCATCAAAATACTTGAAGCAGTTTGAAATGTACTATATGACTATGTGTGTGTGTGTGTGTGTGTGTGTGTGTGTGTGTGTGTGATGTACTACAGAAGGTGAACCTTTGTCAAAAGCCCATAGGTGTATATGATGAAAAGAGATGGATCCGGCACCATCTGTGTTGTCTGCTCATGGTCACACGTACAGGGTTAGTGTTTACATTCATCGCAGCTGCTTTAATGAGGAATATGCTAATTTCCACCAAGCAGCTGTCCTGCTTTGAACTACACACATATATATATATATACAGTAAGAGTAAACAGCCGGAGGCCTCAGCACATAAACTGACTAATCATGGCTGTTAAGGTGCTCGCTAAGGTGATACTCATGTTCATATCAATTCTAATCGATTCTGTGCCTGGAGCGCATGTGAGGCAGGGACACCTCCGCACAGTGTGAAATGTCAACTTTGAATGACCGTGAATGGAGTGGGGTGAGTTGCCCAGAGCCGACTTTTTAAACCTCCCGTACGGCAGGGACGTCCGATCGATGAAAAGTGACCTTGGTACCAGCGGTGTGGAGGCTGCAGAGTTGTTTCATATGAATCGCATTGAGAATGGGTTTATTAATCATCATGAATCATGGTGTCTGTGTCATCACACAGGTGCCCAGCGGTCACGGTGCTGTCCAACAGTGAGACACGTGGCAAGGGTGCGTCTGCAAAGTGGCTGTAATATCTTATTTATATGTATTTTTACAACAATGCATACATATTTGTAAACAGGATATTTTTTTTAGAACATCAGTGTTGTGTGAACATCATGGACTTGATGTGATCTGAGCTGAGCTATTACATTTTAACACTTTGTGGTGCTGCACTTTGTGGTGCTGCACTTTGCAGACGGTCCCTTGGCTCAGCGCTTGGTTCTTGAGCACAGTAAAATGGGTTATTGGAGTAAAACCACAGCTGTGACTCGATCTTAAACCTTCACGGGTTCTTATGAGATGTCATTTGTATTTAAACACTGCTCTCGCTCTCTCTCTCGCTCTCTCTCTCTCTCTCTCTCTCTCTCTCTCTCTGACGCAGATTGAACCCAGTGACCTGCCTGCAGCTGACAATCAGGGATGGTCAGTAAAATACAATCTCTCTTTCTCTCTCTCTCTCTCTCTCTCTCTCTCTCTCTCTCTCTCTCTCTCTCTCTCTCTCTCTCTCTCTCTCTCTCTCTCTCTCTCTCTCGCTCTCATTAAGCGTTGTCCTCCTTCCCTGCCCAACAACACCAGCCCTTAGTGTGTCTGCAACAGTAACTACAACCTACAAGAAAGATAAGAAAGGTGCACACTGTACCTTTAATTGTTTTTGTTAATTGTTTTTTTTAGTGCATCATGTCTCCATGTAGTCTAAACACATGTTGACACATTGTGTCACATTAGTGCTGTGTGTGTGTGTGTGTGTGTGTGTGTGTGTGTGTGTGTGTGTGTGTGTGTGTGTGTGTGTGTGTGTGTGTCCTGTGGCTAAAATACGATGTATCTTCACGTAGACTTGAAATCAGCTGAGGTGGGGAAACAATAACAGATGTCTGGTGCTTTATTTATTATTGATTTGTGCTGTTTGTTTTTTTATCGTAAAAATAAGAGAATAGTCGAAAACGACGATATGTCAAATAAATAGTTGATCTTCTCTCTCAAGGCTCTCAAAGACTTTCAGAGCCTGAAGAGATGAAGAAACACTGCGGCATGTTCGGCATGTTAAGATTCACCTCGGTAAACAAACAGATATTTTCGAGTCTGGCTCTTCAGACTCGTCCTTCATCCTCTTCATGAACCATGAAATAACAGCAGCCTCTTCCCAGTACGCGGTCCTTTCAGGACCTGATGCACTTTTCCACAGTTCCGTGCCTGACACCGTGTCTGCGTGTCTCATCGCAGCAGCTGAAGGTCTGAACACATTCATTTCAGCCTCTTTCTCCCATGCGTGTCACTCACTTGTCATTTTCTGCAAACCCCAGTATCAAGCGTAGATGTGCGGCCGCCTGATCCCTGTTGGCGGTCGCCATAGCAACCGAGGTCACTCAGAAAAAAGCAGAGACAAAGGGTGAGGGTCGGTGACAGGACCTCTGCACAGTGTGGTGGGTGGAGGGTCTCAGGACACGCGACTGACGGGAGGTGTGGGAACGTGATGTGGGTCCGTCGTGTTTTGGACACGTCGAGGACGAGGTGGAATCATCGACAGACCCCATCTATGTTAAAGGGGCATGCCGCAGTTTTTAAAGGATGCGGTGGAACAAAGGGAGCGGAGCTGCTCTGCTCTCCGTGACCTCGGTGAGTGGTTGGAGAGGAAGTGATGGTCGATGAGTTACACAGACTTGGAAGTCATAACCTAACTGTCTGGCTCCATGAAGCCAAAAACTCAGCCTGCTCTTATTGGTCCGCTGGCTCAGTCTCTTGTGATTGGTCAACTGCTCCCAGCTCCTGTGGGAAGTGCCCCGCCCACTGATCTACCAGTCTCAGACCACCACAACGTCAGCTTCTTGAGGAAAACACTCGGGTCGTCAAAGAAGCTGCATTTCATGATCCACTTGAACGTTTTATCTGTGGTGAATTGCGCCCCCTCTGGTCCAAAACATTATAATAACACCTCCCTACAGTTTTCCACCTTCACTGCGCACAACGGCCCTGGTGTCTGTCTAGGTTGAATACTTGTATTGATGCATGTGAGGCTGTGACCTGCGAAGATTAGATTGTGTAAAGACTGTGACACTCGGATGTGATCACAGACACTGTGACTGTGACTTTATCCTCAGTGGAGACTCTCAGCTGACAGCTTCTCATGACTCGCAGGGAAGTTTGGAGAAAACTTTTCTCCACCTGAGGCAACTGTCACAGGTTGTGTGTGAGTGTGTGTGTGAAAGACAAACTAGGGGGATAAATTGTACTGGGTTTCACAGTATCTTCCCCTCAGGCGTGATCAGGCATCTCAGAGTGTGGGGACGTCACGGGGGACTCTCCTCGCAGCCGCCTGACCTGCAGGGTCACGTCTTGGATGACAGCGTCATCCATTCTTTACTTCACGCTCTGCCAGAGAACGTCCAGCCTCTCTGTGTCTGTGCAGGTTTCCGCAGGACTGAGAGCATGAAGGTGACAGGAGCCGGGTCGGTGGTGTGTGTGTGTGTGTGGGGGGGGGGTTCCTCCGTTCACCCTATCTCCTTTGTGTCGGTGTCTCGGTGACGCCGCAGATAATCCCTCGCTCCTTTAGAACTTCCGGCTCAAAGTTTCAGCCGACAACCTCGGAGCTCAGCGAGCTTCGGTCAACGTGCTGATTCGGGATTAACGATCTCAAACGCCGGCGCACAGAAGGTCGTGTTTCCGTGACCAGACGGACGCTCGGCATTAACCTGGCGCTTTGAAGTGGCATCTCTCGACAAGAGGAGGAGGGCGGCGGTCTCGCAGAGCGGCCTTGACATCGGCGACTCCACATTACCATGTCGGATTCCTCACGTTCTGCCGTCAAAGGGCCCTGATGGCAGACGCGCGTTGTGTCACGACACATGGAGGTTGAGTCACGGCGCAAAGGGCGGAGCGAACAGACTGAAGGGCACGCACACACTCGTCATTCAGCCTCTGTCAGTTGTCAAAGTCTCGACTCCCTCTGTGTTTTTGTCAGGTCATTGATTTACACACGCACCATTTTCAAAGTGGCACAGAAGTCGCGGTGTCACTCGTCTGTAGCCAGTTCTTGTTGCACTTTTTTTTACATTTTTTCAGTCATTTATTTATTCATTTATTTATTTCTGTGTTTATTTATCAGTCGTCCAAAATGGACAAATACACGCTGTTGCCGGCTCCATCGACAGGCAGACGGTGAACTCGTTGCATCAATAGGTAATAATGGGTCATTCACTGGTGCTGGGGGTGAGATGGTTAATGCCGAGCGGCCGAAGTGTCTAGACCTCGTGGTGGTCTGACAGGAGAGAGGACGGATGCGGTGGACGGATGAAGACCTGACCTGAGGGTTCCGGTGGGCGTGTGGATGTGGAGGAAGCTGAGTGAGGTTCCGCGGAGCAGGGCAGTGGACGACGGTGATGAATGTGAGGATGGAGGAGCCGGTGGAGCCGCTGAAGGACGGGAGTGATGGCACCACTGGATGGACTTCTGGTGATTATCCGCAGATGAGTTGGACAGGATGTGACGAGCGTGTGGACCAGAATGGCGATGACGTGGAGCCTCCAAATGACAGACGCCACCTTTATGCCAACTGGTGTTTTTTTTCTTTTTTTCTTTTTTTTGACAGACTTTGGGCTTTGTGCCGAGACAATGTTGTGACACTGCTCCAACCACCCAGAACCACTCCCGCTCTCTCCTCGCTGCTCTCCCGGGCCCCTGCCGTCCCCGGAGGTTCCGACCCACAGACGCGGGGGGAAATCGCCCTCAGAACCGACGCCGCTCAAGGAACACGGAACTCCCGCTTCCCTCCACGTGAGAACCTGGCAGACGCCTTCAGAGCGGCGCCTCTCAATCCCAGCGAGGATTCTCCCTCTTGCCGCCGACGCACTCTTTGACATGCTGGGTCGACTCCGTCTCCTTGTTTTCCTCATTTGCCTGAGGACTCTCATTCCCTCTGGACATCAACACAGACTCTTCACTTTCTTT
>JAFBJT010109848.1:75494-97133 GCA_016785325.1 Chascanopsetta lugubris
CCCCCTGTAATTGAATTATTATGCCGCGTATGACAGGACCTGTTTTTATGTTATTGATTCGCGGGGCATGTTCCGGCCTAACGCTATATAAAATTAATCAATATATCAATTGTCAAGCGGAGAAATTACGCATGCACGGGAACATTAAAAGCACAAAGAGGCCGAATAAATTCTGGAGACAGGATCTGCAAGGACCTCAGTTTCAAAAGGTAAAACACGTGGGAATTAACGACTCGCGCGTTGCGGCAGAGTCTCCGTCACGAAAGCAGGGTGTTTAGGTTTGTCCATTTTGGGCCACTGTAAACACATGGTGGTGCAACATGGCCGCCTCTGCTCCCGATGTCAGTATCAATACTTATGGTCAATGGTGTCGAGTCGAGTTTACATTCTCCCAGTCACACTAACATTCATACTGCGCATCTGTTTAACAGCACTTTGTATCAGTGAGCACATGGGGCAATGTGGGGTTCAGTGTCTTGCCCAAGGACACTTCAGCAAGGGGGGGGGGGGGGCATTGCATTTCACCCCGGGGGGGGGGGGGGGGGGGGGCATTGAACCCTCAACCCTCTGGTCAGTGGACAGCTCCTTTAACCCCTCAACCACAGTTTAGGTGATCAGCATTTAATATTCCATCTCTGCCAATGGAAATAGATGATTTAAAATGTTATACAAATATTCGTATACAAAGTTCCAGATTGTACGATTTAGCGACATCAAGTGGTGGAGTTGCATGTTGCATCTTAAAGCGCCTCGCCTTGTAGGCATGTAGGAGAAGATACTCCTTTATGGGCTACTGGAAAAAACATGGCCTCCCTCATTCAGAGGTTCCACTGCCAATGTAAATATAAAGGGCTCATTCTGGAGCATTGAAAACAGCAATGGTACATTCAGGTGATCATAAAAACATCTTTATATAAATATATACATCATATCTTTTTGTTTCCTCCCCCAGTCGACATGGAGCGAATCTCACTTCAATCTTTTGCACTGGACCTTTACGTGAGGCCTCTGCGATGAGGCGTTTTCATCAGGTCTTTCTAAAAGAGCTCACGCTCTCGTGCTTCAGCTTCTCATCAAGGTGCCGCGGCGGATTGTTTGCAGTGATAATTGTCAAAGTGCGCGCGTGTATGTGTGTGTGTATGTGTGTGTGTGTGTGTGTGTGTGTGTGTGTGTGTGTGTGTGTGTGTACACCAGTGCTGCAGCAGATGTCAGCACACTGGCAGTGTAATGAGAGCAGGGGAGGACAGAGAATGACAATGCTCCCTGATCCCTGAATGTCACTGTGGTATAAAGTATATGGGTGCAGTGGTTTATTGGTGGCATCATGCATTCAGCAGCATTCATTTGAGATTTGACACAGAGAGAAGAGGAAGAACATGGAGGAGGGGGAGGGGGAGGGGGAGGGGGAGGGGGCGTTGGGGGGGGGGGTTGGCTGAGCGCTCATCCATCTGCGTGTGTGTAGGTTTCAAATGACTTGAATCTTAAAAACTCATTTCTGGGAAGCTGATGACCTTTTGTTTCAAAGCTGCTCAACTTTGTCAAGTGGGCGATTGGAGTCCGAGCGGCGGCGGCGGCGGCGGCGGCGGCGGCGGCGATGGCGGCGTTTCGCAGTAATGGCCGTAGATGGGCCTCGTGCTCGGGAGGCGTCGCCGCTCGCAGCTCATCAAGCCGAGACTCTTGTATAATCTAATTTGATTTTAATGCTTCTCTGAAGAAGATTGTGCTCTTATTACTGTGTAATGATGCTGTTGCGGGGGAGCGGCGGGGACGGCTAATATGGCCGCCGTGTTAACTGCTTCCGTGACACTCATCTGGGCATTTTCCACATCGCCTCCGACGCGCCATGGCCGCAGACGCCGCACGCTTTTACGACTTTGTTGTGGGTCCTGTTGCGTCGGGCGGCGGTGATTGACAGAAAAATGGCAGATCTTTAAAGCCCCCTCTTCTTTATTACCTACAGTGGGTCTGATACGCTACTTTTTTCGTATTCAGTACAGTAGATAGAGCATAACGATGAAGGTCTTTGCCGAGATGAGGAGAATTCTGAAGTGCTCGCACTCGGGGGCAGCAAATGGAAAAGTGACAAGCCTGGTGCACTTGTCTATTTTACTTATTCGCCGCCTCTGTTTCATATTCCGCCTCGCGCCGCGGGCTTTCTCTCCTCCGGGGGTTCAGGAGGGCACGCTCTTTCATTTCTGCAGAAAATTGTTTCGCAGGATTTCAATCTTTGGCTGCGAGATATGACAAAACACAATATCAAGAACACTTATGTTTCTTATCTGCCATTTTTTCTGGGTATAAATAAAAGATCAGTATAAATTTGAGTCCGGGGGCCTCGGATGCACATGTGAGAGATGAGCGCGAGGAGAACTATGAACCTTGGGACGGCTCCGCTGTGGGTTTTCATCGCCTGCGCTGAATTACCTTGGCACCGGGGCTTTGTGTGTCATTTGTTATCCTTGAAAATCAATTAGTGTAACCGTGATAGCAATCCAGATGTCATGCTCGGAGTGTTTGGACAATGGGGACAGGAGAACCTTTTGTTTCCACATTATGTAAACAGCGTCTCTCGTGGAAGGAGACATGGAGCCGGCGGCCAATTAGACCACAGCTTCCTGGTGTTAGAGTTAAAGGGCCAGTGTAGGTGCAGTGATTGAGCCGATGTCAAATAGGTTTAAAAAAAATAAAAAAGGCTAGTCCCAGTGTGAACGCTGTTTAAAGGTGCAGTGTGTAGGATTTGGTGACATCTGGTGGTGAAGTTGCAGGTTGCATCCATCACCCCACCCTCACCCTTTTTAAGTGTTTAGAGGAAAACCTGTGGTCGACTTATGTTGTCATTCAATCTCAAAATATGTTTAGTATGTCCACTCTGGGCTACTGTAAAAAAAAAAAACATGGCGGCCCCCGTAGAGAGGATCCGCTCCTCTCACTCAAGGGTCATGGAAAAAATATTACATTTAGGTGATTGTGAAATCATGAAAATGACAGTCTGTTAATGTTTTTGTCGCGTTTTAAGAAGTGACAAAAACGACCAAAATCGTACACACTGCACCTTTATGGAAAAGGCGAGAACGATTTTCCTCCTTTTCGTCCACGAACCACCAACAAATCACAGAGATCTCTCCATCTGTCTGAAACTCCTGAAGCATTCATTGTAGATCGGGGCGGCGGCGGCAGCGCGGGGGGGGGGGGGGGGCGTGAGCAAAAAACAAAAAAAAAAAAAAGACAAATAAGAAACGTTGTTACGGACTTTAAAAAGCTGGCGCATAAAAGAATAATTCCAGCCACTCTGAAATACAAACTGTCACGGGATGATTCAGTGCAGCGGAATCAGAAATATTACTCAGACGCACATTTTCAAAGCACACGTGCGGCGGCGGCGCGACGTGCGGGTGATGCATCACTCATGATGATGCACATACGGGTACGGACCCACGTATACACACAGCAACCTCCCAGCGGTGTGAAAGCATCCAAACATCGTCCTATTGATGTCCCATTTTTTTTCTACCACCCCCCCCCCCCCCCCCCCCCCCCCCACCCCCCCCCCCCCCTGCTGCCGCCTGGCGACCCCCCCACCCCTCCCCGTTCGGGCTCCTGTCAGAGGTCAACCTCAAACAGCATGCGGTGGAATCAGGCGTTACTGTCCGTGTCACATTGATGCATTACAAGGCCCGGGAGGTCACGTCTCTGTAAACATACATTATCAAGAGCTATCGAAGATGCAGGGGCGTCGACCTCAGCCCCGTGGTTTACGGTGCATCTTCGGGGGAGGAGGGTTGGGGGGGTGGGGGGGGGGAGTGGGGGGACGGGCGCCGAGCGGCCGCGTATCCGCGATGACTTTCTTGTCGCAAATGAAGAGGGTCAAGCAATCGGGAGCGGGCCGGGGCCCAGCGTCAGCGCCATTATCGCGCACTGTCTGAAATGATCAATGAGCAGAAATAAAATGATCACAAGCCAAGATTGGGCGGCTAATGAAAACGGACCGTTTGAATATGACGGCGGCCCGAGGAGCGGGACGGAGGCGGCGCTCCAATTTAGCGGCGCAGGTAAACGGGCGCACGTGTCGTTAGCACGGCGGCTTAAATCTTTCTGTATCAGCTCTGCCGCCGGGGAGCCGACACTTTCTCTCGTCATGACCGTCGGCAGAATAACACGGGATCCACCGAGGAACATGGACAGGAAGTGTATTTTTTTTTCAATTTTCTGGAACATTTATGAAGTAAGGTCATGTTCTGCTGGAGACAGGCGGCAGCACGAGCGGCCCGATGCGCTCGGGCACAAACACCCTGCCCTCAGAGTCAGCAGTTAAAAAAGGACGTGGCAGTTATTGATAACGTTTTGGAACATGACAGAACCCGTTCCATCTATTTTAAGATGCGTTAAGGCTACAGAGTTATTTAAGTTTGTGTTTGTACACAAAAGATTGTATATGACAAGGATGATCTATAATTGTTCGTTGTTTTTATTTGTTTAAACATTCCAAAGAATCGGTTTGATCATGACGGAATGGGAATGATCGCTGAATTATGAATATTGAAAACCTACCATTAACAGCAAACAAAAATCTTTAAGAATGATGGGCTTTTGTGTCTGTGGTATAAACACTGATAACAATAAATTGCATTCAATCATTAAGTATAGTTGTATTGATACGTAGGCTGATTCATCAGAATCTGAAAGGCTCCAATACCTCGCTGCATCCTGCAGGTTTCATCTCAGCTTTGACCTCGTGTCTATGATTCTATTATTGGCAGCAATCAAATATTTATGTCGTTTAAGAGTTAAGAACCAAGTCTGGAGGAATTCAGCCGGATGAAAATAATCCGGTGTGTAACTGTGACTGGATTAGTTTGATGAGTGGACTGCTGGACGTTGGTGGAGTCCTGAGTGGCTTTCTAGTCTTTCCTAAAAGTCTTTGTAATGCAGCAAAGATTGATCGTGTGTTTACACGCATGTGTTGAGACCCGGAGCACACGTGCGTACAGTTGTTCTCAAATATTTATTTATACAACTTCCATAATTCAGACATTCTGCAAACAGCAACTGTCTATTAAAACTGAAAACACATAAAGCTTATAGTCTACATGTAAAGAGGTTTGCACTGACGATACCGAGACAGAAAAAAATGTAAAAAGGCACTTTCAGCAGGCGCACAGTTCCAGCATAAACTCACCCTTTAGCAATAAATACATACTGTATGCGCATTCCTATTATAGTACCATGGATGTGTAAACAGTTTGTTTGAGCCTCATGCTGCTACAGAGTCACCCTTGTCCACCTGGTCATGAAAGGCACTGAAGTATAGAAAAATATTTATAAATAGTTTCCCATAAATAAAAATTAATTTTCCCCCAAAATATATTTGCTTTTTTTTTTCTTCCTGTAAACCCCCGAGAGCAAAATGTAAGAGTTCAGTCAAATACAAATAAAACATGGAAAAGGACTTTTCCAATACAGCGTCAATAACAACTTACATTTTAGCATCATCCCAAATGAGCATTTCATCATTTTCCAAAGACTGGTTGTTGCTGCCAAACACTTGTGCCATATGATTTCATATTTCATCAACACTACAACTACAAAGAAAAGCGACTCTCAGAAGGACGGACACCGTTTACAGTAAGTTGAAAATCAAATCAGCAGCTGGCTTGTTACCGTGTTATTCCAACTTACGGCGTTTTCTTAAACTCGTGTTTGTTCAAAGGAAAAGACTTCACTCCGGCCTTGATGTGAGCTGTGATCACAGCTCCTCCCTCTCATTCCACTTCCATGGCAGACACATCCGAGTCCTGCTCGCCGTCACATTTCTCCAGGGGAGGCTCTTGCGCCTCCAGGGAGCTTCCACCGCCTGACGTGGAGAGAGACTCGGTCGTTGGTGCGTCGGGCTCAGGGGCTTCTGGTTGCGCAGGAAGCTCTTCAGGCTCTTTGGGAAGAATGGGTTTCTCTGCAGGTTCTTCAGGAACAATGGGTTTCTCTGCAGGCTCTTCAAGAACAACGGGTTTCTCTGCAGGCTCTTCAAGAAGAATGGGTTTCTCTGCAGGTTCTTCAAGAAGCATGGGTTTCTCTTCAGGCTCTTCAAGAACAATGGGTTTCTCTGCAGGTTCTTCAAGAACAACGGGTTTCTCTGCGGGTTCTTCAAGAACAACGGGTTTCTCTGCAGGCTCTTCAAGAACAACGGGTTTCTCTGCAGGCTCTTCAAGAACAACGGGTTTCTCTGCAGGTTCTTCAAGAACAATGGGTTTCTCTGCAGGTTCTTCAAGAACAACGGGTTTCTCTGCAGGTTCTTCAAGAACAACGGGTTTCTCTGCAGGTTCTTCAAGAACAACGGATTTCTCTGCAGGCTCTTCAGGAACAATGGGTTTCACTGCAGGTTCTTCAAGAACAACGGGTTTCTCTGCAGGTTCTTCAAGAACAACGGATTTCTCTGCAGGCTCTTCAGGAACAACGGGTTTCACTGCAGGCTCTTCAAGAAGAATGGGTTTCTCTGCAGGTTCTTTGGGAACAGTGAGTTTCTCCGCAGGCTTTGCAGGCTCTTCAAGAACAACGGGTTTCACTGCAGGCTTTGCAGGTTCTTCAAGAACAATGGGTTTCTCTGCAGGCTCTTCAGGAACAATGGGTTTCTCTGCAGGTTCTTCAGAAACAATGGGTTTCTCTGCAGGTTCTTCAGAAACAATGGGTTTCTCTGCAGGCTTTGCAGGTTCTTCAAGAAGAATGGGTTTCTCTGCAGGTTCTTCGGGGAGAATGGGTTTCTCTGCAGACTCTGCAGGCTCCTCAGGAACAATGGGTTTCTCTGATGATTGGAAAACATATTCTAAATGTTTACAGATACATAGATATTAAAAAAGGCTTAACAATAAGAAGGTCAGAAAATGAATAATATATGTGCACCATAAAAACCAACATTTTCTAATTTCCTCTCCTCTCTCTAGATCCTGACTGATGTTTTCACGGAAGTTAAGCATCTGCAATTAGTTTTGGTAATATGAAATATTAGATCATGGAATACACAGTACGGAAAGTATGTTTTACAGCTACATTTTACAGATACTTTAATAAAATATTTTTTTTATTGTTTTATTTGTTTGTTGTTATCATGTTAAATGTATTTCGATAGTGTTTCAATCTTATCACTTTTATAAGGTGCTATGTAAATAATTTCATATTTAACAATTCAAATCCAATCCTCATTTACGTGTAGATATGAGAAAATGTACAATATGTAATGATACGTTGTCATAAGAGTTTGATAATCACATCATTGTATTTGTTGCTAAACCTTCCACAAATACAAGTAACGGTCCTCAAAAACCTGATCAGTCCAAATGTAATGACCACGTATATGTATAAACTTGCGTAAAAAAACAAGGCATCACATTTGATAAAGTTTTATAGAGGTAGCTATACTCGGATAGAGACAAATATAGAATCATCTGCCCTGAAAAACCCACGTCCTACATTCTTCTATACACTAATATTACTTACATCACTCACAGTTATTTCCTTCAAGATGTCGCCTGCTCACACAAAATCAGTGTACCTAAATCAGCCTCCTCCTCTTTACCACCAGCCTCTGAGGTGGGGGCGGGCGCCTCCGCTGGCGCCTTCACTTCACCCGTGAGCATGGGGAGAGCGGGAGCCTGGGGCCGGGTCTTCCTCGCGGGGTTCAAGAAAAAACAATATGCGCATCGGAAGGCTGAAACAACAGCAGACATACAGTTGGTGTCACCTCGCTGAGACGCTCTGTCGCAGACACACGTCTAAATATACGTGAACACGAGCCAATGACAAAAAATGCCTGAGATGCACAAACACTCGGGAGTGATGTGAACAACTGGTTTGCAAATTCAACCTTCAGCTGCTTTGATACGGGGCTCGGGAGTGGCGGAGACATTTAAGCGCATATGAAACACGAAGCAGCTAAATGTTAAAGTGCACAATGTAAGACGAAGAGGGAGAGAGATTTCTGCTCTCCCCTCCATCTCCGTCTTTTCGCTCCAACCGGTCCGGACAGACTGACGCTCCTCTTTAGAGACTATGTTCTTCTTTTCCCTCCTCAGTCTCCATTTGTTCACAGTGAATTGAAATGATAATGTGTGTTGAGTTTTGCCGTCAAACATCTCAAACTGGCCTGACGGCCTGTTCTTCTCACCGATGTATTCAAATTCTTCTTTCAATGCCATTCCATTATGAGACCGACAGTCCTGACAGATGAGAGCATATCTGTAAGAGAGGGGAGACGCTGTTGTGAGGACGGCAGTGAGACACGTGACGCATGGGGACGGACAACATCCAGTACATTTCTATGCAAGATACATCACAGCGACTCCGAAGGACCTGCGGAGTTTAAGTGGTTGCATAAATATAAATTCAAAACTGAAAGAAATCATTGATCGTCGAGCGCCATCAATAGACAAATTTGGGTTCCGGTGCTGATACTAAAATGATAAAACCACATTCCACATCAATACGTGAAAATTGGCCAATAAGATGATTAACTGTGAATTTACACTAGACATGATATTTTACAGATGAATGAAAACAAAAACAAAAAAATCCATAAAACTTGAAAGAATATAATAAACTCATTGGGACATGAACGCATATCTTCTCTGCACCTGTGACGTATTGGCAAACAAACACTGATACGAGAGTGAGAAGTTCTTCTCAGCCGTCAGAATCCGCTTCAAAAAAAAAAAAAAAAAGACAGAAGTGGCGTCGTACCTGTTCCGAGGTCCGTCACCGACGAGAAACGCAATGACTCTTTCCATTGCACCTCGGTCCCGAGGGAGCACAGGTCTGGCCAGGGGTGGACCCGGAGGATGCATCCCTGTTACAGCACAACAGCAGAGGCCATTAGACAGCGTCTGCGCGGCCCAACGCAAAGCGCCACGCCCGGGCGCCTCGCTCACACCGCACCCCACAAACCGTGAGGAGTCTGGCCAAAAAGACGCCTCTTTCTCTTTAAACACTTTACTCCGGCTCTCACTTGCAAAGCACGTGCGGAATCCCCACTGTGTCGGTGCGTGGTAATTAATATAATCTAACATCAAGAGCAATCATAGGAAGATGACTGGTCATTTCTGTGAGATTTGGCAGAGTCTCGGCTTCCTGCTGCTTATTAATTTACCAACATATGGAAACTCTGCGGTGACTCTTTGTATCAAATTGCTTTTCACTTTCAATTTTCCACAGAAGCAGGTGATAACATCAAGTCATGTAAACCATTTGTGAGCTGTTCCCAATGCCAAAGGCAATTTCACCAGGCATTAAAAGACATTTAGTGAGATTCCAACACCATTGCCCAGAGAACAAACGCAGGTCTGGCTAATTAATCACAGTTAATGTAATCCTGCTTCGCGCATAGCTCACAGTTGGCATTCCACATGGCAATTACACCATGCAGCTTCCACTAGGAACACATTTTCTTTACTCTTTGCACTTATTTGCATCTTCTATTGAGTGTTCATAGTCCAGAAATAATTTGTATTGAATATTCAAGGCCTTTTGCAGGGCACAGATGTCCTCTATGCACAACTGCTGCTCTATGAGAAACGTCCGGATTGCATCTGCTGCCGTCTTTTCGTAAATCTACAAGAGATCCGAACATCAGACGATCAAAACAAATGCCGTGTTGACCGCATCACCAACTATTCCCCATTTAAATGCAAGTCCACAATTACACACTCATCTGAGGAAGGTTGCACCTTTGAATAAGATATTTAAAATTACACAAATACAATTACCCAGTAGCACTAATGGGTAACATCGACCACATTTGCTGACAACACACACACCACGTAGCCTTTAGCAACTAGGGACACAGACACAGAGTCGGGGAAGAGTAAATCACACCTTAATCGACCACATTATGATGTGATCCCCCCGTGTGCAGGTAACTCACCAACTCCAGGAACAGGTGTTCCCGGGGTCACGGGCTTCCTCATCAAGCTCTGCTGAGCAGCGGTAGCCGACAGGCTCCTCTCTGGGGGTCCACCTGGAGCAGAATGGGAAGCTTGTCCAGGAAAGGTGGGCCCGGAGGCGAGAGGAGGGCGGGCGGCGGCGGCGGCGGTGGCGGCGGCGGCGGCGGCGCTTGCAGGATTCACCACTGAGGGGGTTTTGGGGATGACATTGCGGTGGCGGAGCTCTAACACGGGAAACAATGCCGTTTGTTTAACACTGGTGAGAAGAATAGAAGAGTATGGGTGATTTCTTCGTCAGAGGGCATCATCACCTTGTCCTGGATTTGGACCAACTGGAGCAGATGGAACCTCCTTCAAACACAGAACAACAGTTCAGATGATTTCAATCCAAACACAATGTCAGACAGAACCTGCTCTGGGAAGAGATACTCACAGTTTTCTTCTTTGTATCAAGATCAAACCTCTCCAGTATCATTTTTGCAATTTTATAAGTCTCCGATTCCATAACATCTTCAAGCTGCACAAAACAAAAGAGAATTAAAAAGATTGTAAAAAAATACTCTAGATTCCTTGATCCAAAAAATGAACACTTTTTTCTTATAATTTGAGCTCTACTGCCAAATAATAAGTTGATGATCATCTGATGTATTAATATCTTACAATTACATACCATAATATTACATTTAAACATGGCTAATAAAGGCCACCAAATAGTTCATCTTCATTTAACATTAGCTACCAAACGTTTCTAAATGTTTACATATAATATGAAGAATAATTACATTCACTACTTCGATAATGGAGAGTGTGAAAATCCATCAGCCCTAATTATTGAAAGTTATTAGACTTGACGGAGGATGACAAGCAATTTCTCAGATTTATTTCTAGGCTGCGGTAAATGCTATTAATTAAAGTGACATTAGCGGAGAGCTTTACTGGGTTAAGTCACAGCGCCGCTCACACGCTGTCTCCATCAGCAAGATCCGATGAGCGAGTATCAGAATGTAAAAACACTGAGAAGATTTTTATTTTATTTTTTTTAAAGGGGGGGGGCAATAATACTAAGAGGCTTCCTGTGTAACTTTCAGACCTGGAGATCAACACACATGGAAATCATGGAGTTCAATAAAGACATGTTACCCAACAGGTTTCTCCCGCTTATCTTGGCTACATGTATGTGACAGCTGCTTTTTGAAACGTTACTTTGCAGTTTTCTCAAACTAAACTCATTTCAAGGACACGCGGAAAACATGTGAAGGCTGCGAAGTTTAAAGATACGGAGCATTTTTTGGAACGACTTACGAGACGCATCTCGGGCAACAAGAGACATGTTCGCACATAAAAGGCCAATAAAGCAAAAGATGTTATATTCTATTACTACAAGCAGAAATGAAAAAAACATAATAAATATCATCTATATGGGCTCTGCCATGCTGCACCATATTTGTACAGTGATACCAGATTGTTTTGATTGAAATAAAGTCAACGAAAGTCATTGATCAGAATCAGACAAATGTAGAAAGATCAAATCTAGAAAATATAGAAATACAGAAATCAAATATATACGTATATACTGGACACATACATGAGTGTGTGTGAATCTGAACAAGTATCATGA
The DNA here is from genome assembly GCA_016785325.1 of Chascanopsetta lugubris. Taxonomy (NCBI): domain Eukaryota; kingdom Metazoa; phylum Chordata; class Actinopteri; order Pleuronectiformes; family Bothidae; genus Chascanopsetta; species Chascanopsetta lugubris. The sequence goes on from JAFBJT010109848.1 coordinate 87,036, forward strand.
AATCACTTACTATTTTCCTTTTCTGTGCTCTAAGATCCTGTAATTTGTCATCTGGGGAAAAAAGAAAAAAAAGTTCAAAATTCAACACCACCGTGAACATCATCCTTCAATATCATATTCCAACAACAGCGAAAAAGGCCTTACTATTTCTTTTAGTTCTTTTTGAACAAATATTTATGAGCAGATTTCGAAGTAACCACACTCTGGAAAGGAAGAAAGACAAAATAATGATTCTTGGTTTATTTGCTCTTGCAGAGTGAAAATATGAATGATTTCTCGTACATACTCACAGGATGGGAAACACTATGAAGGGGAGGGACAATATGAGCCGTCCCATGAACTGTTCGGGCAGGTACCAGAAATACACAACTATACATGTTATGACGTACAGGACGGCTGAGTAGAGGAAGAGTCGTCCCAACCACACCTTCTGCTGCTTCTGATACTTGTCCCTACATTCCTCCAGAGTCTGGATGTCCTGCAGGGGCAAATCAAAAAATAATGACTTCAGAGCAATACTTCTCTTTTTTTTTTTTTCCTTTTACAAATAATAAATGACTAACTCATGTTCAGATTCTTTTTTTAATGGACATGCTACACCGCAGCGTTTCAAAAGCAGTTTGACCCGTCCAAAAATAGTTGGTGCAAAGAGCAGTATGGACGCTATGGTACCACAGTAACACGTGTGTCTGTCACTCTCAGCCCTGGATGAGCTGACTTCCCTTTGGTTGCATCATTACGTCATGCATCCGTGTGCCTGTTGTGTAACTGTGCTAATGCCACATTAAAACCTTCAAAACGTTGTCACGAGTTGTGGAAAAATGCATCCAGCCCTCGTCTCTTCCAAACTTCAGCGCCACATGACCTCCTCGGTGTCTATGTAGTGTCTCTTGTTCCAAGGGCGGCAGCTGAAAATAGCCCTGCACCCGCTTGTTTGCAGGAGAGAACTAAAGCCCCATCAGTCAGCAAATGAGGATTGGGCTTTCATGGATGCATCTGTTCGCTTACCGTCAACAACGACGCATGACGATGCAGCTCACACTGCACGGCAATGTCGACATCAAAAAACTATCAAGCGTCAGTACAATAACGACTGATGTGACAAAATGTGGCATCATTTCAGAATGACATTGACAGCAGAAACAAAGATCTGTTTTTGTCAAATCAACATCGAAACTTTAAGCATTAAGACACTTTCCAAAACCAAGTTGTTGTTGTGACATCTGTACAAACAAGCTGCTAAGCAGTCAGCATTCTGTCGCTAGCTTGCGTAACACTCACTCCTCACAAGAAAAGCTGTCCAGCCCCCGATCGCCTACGCTCTTTTCCCACAATGCAAATGCCCACAATGGAGTTTCGCCACCACATCCGCTCACAAGCTTGAGGAGCCTCTGCAGGCGGCGCCAGGACTCGCATCTACGAGCAAACCAGCTGGACTTTCAACCCAGGGTGCAAAGTGGCAACTCGGCTACATTTGTCAGCTATTGCTCGCTGACTCAAGAGCTGGTGGAGTTTCACTTCACCTGAGTCACTTCAGACAGTAGCTTGAAAGATGCAGCTGGATGAATCAGTGAAAGTTTGAATCATCCATTGTGCATTTCAAAGCTGATATTGAGGATAAAAAAAGTTGCACCCCCCAACACTTAGTACGTCAACAGTTCTCGTCATGTTTTTCATCATATATCTTATCTATGTGGGCTAATGTTATCTCACCAGTACTGACACACTTAACAACTTCCTTCATTGCACACTGTTCCAAAGATGCACCTGAAACAGGCAACTTGGAAAATATGTAGAGCATGAGTCCTTGTGCCTTGTGTTATTTGAAAACTGTAAAACATTTTAAAAATAACATTTTTCAAGGCAAAGTCGTTCTGGCACTGGGTACGTCCGTGTCTGTCCTTATTTGGATTCAACATACCTTTTCAATTCCTTCCAAAACCTCTACAGTGGAGGGTTTAGCCTGAAAGACAAACATTTTAAAATCCACCATCAGTCAATGAAAAAATGTGCAGCAGAGCAACAGTCCTCAATTATGCAATAAGTTTCTAAACAAGAACTGAAAACTTCTCGTCTCCTCTTCCTCATTTTGTTGGTCCCTCGTCAGTGATACAGTGTCTGTGTGTGTGACTTTAACAGGCAATATGGTGATTTACACACGGCTCCATCTAAATTAAGCCTGAATTACTTTGAAAAATATCTACATGCGTGTGCAAAGTACAAAGTGTACTCAGGCAAGGGGGGGACCTGATCAGGTTTAACTACAATCTGAATATGAACTTCAACATCATCAGATCATAAATAACAAATCAGATGCCGTGGCAACAAACGTTACATAGTTACATAGTTTATGTTACGACAGAAATAAATAGAGAGATATAATTAGTAAATGTTCGATACAAACCCTCCACCGTGAGATAACGGCCCCCATGCTGACGATGAGGAAGTTGAAGGTGTTGGGTTACTCAGATTTTGTTCCACGCCTTAGTTCTCCACCTGGAGACAACAGTGCTCGGGTTAACACACACATTCAAATGTATCCCTTGAATAAAGCTTCATCTGATATCATTCAAATAAAACACAGAAGGTGCAGTGTGCAATATTCAAGTATAACATACACATTCTTAATCAGCTGAAATGTCCATTGGTAATATACTAATGTACTGATGGCCTGAATGTATGAATTGTTTCATTACCCTAAAAATGAGCCCTTTATGTTGACATCAGGTGCAGATCCTCTTTATGGAGACTGCTGCATTGAACCACCATGTTGTTTTTTGACAGTAGCCCTGAACGGACAAACTAAACACCTGTGTGTTTAAATGGTAATTGCAGGGAACCACTGGTTCTACACTTTGCTTGGAGGGGAAAGGTGAGGGGTATTCAGCGCACACATCATGCAACCTCACCGCTTCATGTCTCTGGAATGCTACACGCTGCACATTGAATCTCACAAATCGACAACACACGCCCATATATGGATGTGCGCCGCACAATCATATCTGTCACCGTTTTGAACATATTGTTTCTATGAAGTGCAACACAGTGCAAACAATCAGCAAATGCTGCCCGTACCTTCAAAGCATTTAGGTGAACCTGAGTAGCCTCCTGTTATCAGTCAAATTCAAAGAGTGCTCAGACGGGCCAATCAGAGCGCCTGTAGCAGTGAGGTGGGTGAACTTGACGGTGTCCTACATAGAAGACCCACTCTGATATAAACATTAAGGGCACATTCGGTTATAAACTACAAATCACATATACACAGTGATCTTTCAAACACAATAACTATTTGAGGCAACATTTTCACTGGTATACACAGAAATGTTTTTGCTTAAAACTTACACACTGCACCTTTAAAGGGTTTGCAAAGCGGCGTATGTAAAATTCATATCTGCATAACTCCACAGAAACACACGTAAACTTCTTCAAGGCATCAACAGTCAAGTTACCGACATGTGTGGCAGGAATGTCGTGTGTGTAGCTAGCTGAATTCTTTCGCAATCTCATGGCAACACACACACACACACACACACACACACACACACACACACACACACACACACACCACGTCTCATGCTGACAAACAACACCACAGTTTCCACGTACACACGGCATATGGCGTTGTGTTGAACACACACACACACACACACACACACACACACACACACACACACACACACAAGCACACACACACACACAAGCACACACACACAAGTGACCAACCTGAGCCCGATGCTAACTGGAGTTAGCAAACGTATGCACTGCTCAGTGTCCGGAGGCTAAACGCACATTTCACAACGAGGCGAACTTAACGGTTCCTCTCACCGAGGCAACGCGTGTCGATACCCGCACTTTAAATTCCCCGCACAACTTTTTTTAAAACCACTTTATACAACAGGGCTGAATGTAGACAAGAGTCGGCGCCGTTGTAAAAAATAAAAATTAAAAAAAAGCAAAACAACAACAAACAACTAGCTAACCCAGGGGAGCTAACAGCTAGCTAGGAGAGCTAGCCGCAGGCAGACCATCACACAAGTTTGGTTAGCTTCGAACTGGCAACGTGTCGCCGCGCAGAGGAATATACACAAAGTGGAGGAGGGAGACGGACACGTTGAGGGATAGAGTGGCTTACCTGCACAACTGAGGAGTCCAGGTTTCAACCGCCTGTAGCTGGACGGTGTGGCTCTTTACTCTGAGGGCGAGTGAGCCAACATGGGGGAGTGTCCTGTGGCAGTGGCAGCAGCAGCAGCAGCAGCAGCAGAGTGGATTTGACCTGCTGCAGGGCCTCTGTCACTAATCTGTGTGGGTGCGTGACGAGGCAGCAGGGGGGAAGTGGGCATGTGTTGGTCTGTACATGCACATGTGATCGACAGAATTGGAAACATGACATCTCACTATTAAAGGTCTCGCCGGTCTCTTTAGACCTTGTGTGTGTATTTGTGTATTTGTGTATTTGTGTATTTGTGTATTTGTGTATTGCAGTGCAGCACAACTGAAAACATGCATTGAAACTGACCACACTTTGAAATCCTGACGAGACAGACCCACAGAAAATACATCAACTTCATTTATATGGCACAAGAGTGTTGATCCAAGATGCTGTGCCACACAAAACGTGGAAATGTGGATATTCTTAATATAGAGTTAGAGTTAATACAAGAGAACTGCAGAGTTCATATATTGCAGTATCCAGTCCACCAAAACAAAAGCTTGAATGTCTTGAATCAAATCCCACATCCAATCAAACATATTTTTGAAACACTGTGAAAACCTGGAAAGAGATATTTCCCATGCTGATGTTTTGATTTGTTTGTGTTTAAAACAAAAGTAGCTTGATGCTTTTTTATCAATGGGTCTCATTAGTGAGTGTATGTGGACAGAGCTCTGGCCTGAGGGGCCCATCAGAGCACAAATAGATGAATTGCTCATTATTTGCTAAAACACAGGGAGGGTTAACAATGGCGAAGAGATGAAAACCTTTTTATGATCACACCAGTGAGTACAAAATAATTTGCCCTAATGATGATTAAAGTCCAGACTTTTGCTCTTTAAGAAAAGACATGATGACCATTGTTTCTCCTGGAATACTTTTATTCTGAATCCAATCAGAGTAAAGAGATCTGACTCCAGTTTAGTAACCTGAGCAGCTTCTTATAACAGAAGATGCACCCAAAGCACCAAATGACTCATTTCAACGGTTCTAATAATACATGTGCCTCTTTTGAAACATCCCAATAAACTTACACTAAAGGTGCAGTTTGTCAGATTTCATCAGGAGCCAAAATGGTGCACTCAGAGTTTTCACAGTGCTTTGCTGTGATGTTGGCTGATTCTTTTTTTCTTCATATTTTAAGAAGAAGAAAATGAGGAGGGTGAAATAAGAGACTTGGCAAAACAACCAGACATCTCACTTTTACCAACTGTATCAACTTGTACAGTCATGATGAAGACTTTGAAAGGAGCCAACACACACACACACACACACACACACACACACACGCACACACTCACACGCACACACACACACACACCACAAATGCAGCGACCACAGAAACGAACACAGGGCTAAATGGTACCCAAAGGCTGATTAACACATACTTTATTGAACAGCATCTGATTGTTTTCTGTACTTTCAGTATTAACTCTTTGAACGTGAGGCACAAATGTAAATGGATTTTTTGCTTTAAAAGGTTCTGTGGCGGGGTCCTGTCACAGAATCTGTTGCCTGTGGGGGGTCTAGCAGCAACTGCAGTGTATTTGATCACACTGTCAGCACATGAGTATAAATTGTCCGACACATCTCCAGTGTCACCTCTGTGATTCTGTCTGTGCACATGGCTACGCTCACGTTACAGAGCACCAGTGACTCATTCCATATTTTCCGTCACTATGACCGAGATCTGATTTGTCTTTTTTCAGGGCCGTGTGGACAAAGGAATCCCATCGTCAATTCTGATTTGTGTCACCGCAGATTGTGGTCTGACTACTTTCGAGACAATAGTCATATAGAAATTCATGTGGCCTTTTATGCCTGTTCAACAATAGCCGGGGGTCATCAAATTTCACCAAGAATAGCTTCCATTTCTGAATTACCCCCATTTTCAATTCAGGGAGGTTGTTGATGTTGCATGTTGAATGCACACATGTGTCTCACATGGATGTGAATTGTCAGATCTGATCCTGGTTGAATCAGATTTGGACACAACATAAACACAGCCCGTGTCTTCTCTCCATCTCTCTCTCTCTTGCAGGTAGTTGCCTTTGAAGCAGGGGATTAATCAGCTAATAGCAATCAACTGCTCTGATTGCTCCACTGTCACAGGTGCTCCCTGAGGTGAGCAGCGACATATGCAGCAAAACTGAAGATATTCTTTTTTAAAAAGGAGGAGAGGTCTATATCTGAATGGAATGATTACATGCCGTCATGTATAGCTTCATGCATTCAAAACATTTGAATTCTAACGGAAGAAAGTGGCATATAAATAGGTTGACGGCCTGGCCTGACATGTTGTTTACATCCTTAAAGCATAGCCAATGGGTGCGACAGTGAAATGAGCAACAGGTGACAAACTAGGTGGCGCTATAGGCTGGCATCGCTCGGGTAAAAAAAAAAAACATTTAACTTTTCTTTTATACGTTTGTTTTGTGAGACTGAGGTGACGAAGTCAGAAATGACAGAACAAAATGGCGTTGCAGTATCCTGCCTCTAACTACAGGTATGAATGGTACATGAGCAGTTGAGCCAGTCACCAGGCACAGACATGTCCCACATGTGTTTTCTGAAGCTGAGACCAACAAGTTGAGGCCTCAACGAAACCAGCACATTCTCTTTATTCTTTATTACACATTTGTTTTCTATCATGCAAACCGAGTTACTGCTAACTTCAAGTGCATTCATGCCTCTTCATGGTTGCTTGTTTGAAAAGGGTGGTGGTGGTGGTGGTGGTGGGGGAAGGGGGGGCGTCAGTCTTGTTTTGGTTATTTTTGGAGGGGGGGGTTCATGAAAATAATTCTCACTAAGTTTATTATCATTGTGATTGTTTTGCAATTTGAAACCATAGTGGTACAAACTTTGAGTTTATTGGGCAAATTCTTCTGTTTTGTCAACAGTGAGTACCCCCCCCGTCCCACCCCCTCCTAATGGTTTGGTCCTAATCAGTCAGGCAGGTATATAGGGCGTGGCTGGGTGGCTCATTCTGTTTGCTGATTTTGGGGTGGGGTGTTGCTGATGGAGAAACCTGCATCGAGTGAAAGTTTGTCTGAAATGCTGTTGGCTGAAATGTTGTTTCACAAGTAAAGTCGTACACACCAACACTGGCTGAATGGATCAGGTGAGGAAACGCAAAGATCGACGTGAAAAAGCAAAAATAATGAAGATTTTGTTGTAGGCCTGTACCTGCCGGTGGGTTCCAATGCTAATATAGCCTAGCTTGGATAGCAGCTAGCTTTTATCAGTTTACTGCTGTAAACTGATAAAAACTAGCTGCTATCTAGTTGTTAAGTTGTTAAGTCAAGCTAACGCTAAATGTATTTCAAATGTATAAAGAGTGATTTTAACGCTACTTATTTAGGCCTGTACCTACCACTGGGTTCAATGCACATGTGGCCTAGCTTAGATAGCAGCTAGCTTTTATCAGTTTACAGCAGTTCAGTTGTTAAGTCGAGCTAATGCTAAATGTATTTCAAATGTAGATGTAAAGTGATTGAAACACCTCTCCTTTAGGCCTGTAGCTGCCGGTGGGTTCAATGCTAATATAGCCTAGCTTGGATAGCAGCTAGCTTTTATCAGTTTACTGCTGTAAACTGATAAAAGCTAGCTGCTATCCAGTTGTTCAGTTGTTAAGTCAAGCTATCGCTAAATGTATTTCAAATGTAGAAAGAATGATTTTAACGCTACTTATTTAGGCCTGTACCTGCCACTGGGTTCAATGCACATGTGGCCTAGCTTAGATAGCAGCTAGCTTTTATCAGTTTACAGCAGTCCAGTTGTTAAGTCATGCTAATGCTAAATATATTTCAAATGTAGATATTAAGTGATTGAAACACCTCTCATTTAGGCCTGTAGCTGCCTGTAGGTTCAATGCTAATATAGCCTAGCTTAGATAGCAGCTAGCTTTTATCAGTTTACAACAGTTAAGTTGTTCAGTCAAGCTAATGCTAAATGTATTTCAAATGTAGAATGTGTGCTTTTTTGGGAGCTTCTCTTAGCTAACTGCAGCTAATGCTAACCCAGCTAATGTAGCTTGTTTGTTAGCCCAATTTTAAGCCTAAATTACATGCTTTTGAAACCTTTGGCTCCCTGTGTTAAACTATCCCCATAAATACCTGTTCATCTTCAGTTTCATATTTCAGTTTGAGGTAACATTGTAGGATGCAGACTACTTCTAGCGTTCTATATTCAACTATTTATAATTTCATAGTTCAGGAAACACATTTTGATTGATATACATTATAATTCATTGAAAAGTAAATGCATAAATTGATGGGGTTCACTTCCATGTTTGTGTGAGTTTATTGTATTTGGTCATGTGACATACAGTATATTATGCTTGTTGTTCACCTTATAAGTTTGTGTACACAATCAATATAAACGTAATATTAAAGTAAAATGTTGGAAAAAAATGTGTGCAATTCTCACTTTTTCTCTAATTTAATGTGATTGTTTGGTTGACTTTTTTTTGTTTTGTTTTTATCCATTATAAAGTTATGTTGACGGCAGTAAGACTAGCCGGCGCTTTGTATCAGCTAATGGGGTTCTAGATTAAGAATTGTGTTGTCAATCATTTTCTAATACCATTGTGTTTACTTTCAGGAAACCAGAATTGATCATCTCACAAACTATGGAAACCATTTTTCTGTAACCTGGCTGGATAAAGGACAATCGTCAGTTGACCCTCTCCTTGGATTCTTTGATGTGGATCATATGGAGGCTTCAACACTCAACACAAGGTGGCACCACTGACGAGGCGGCAGTCTCCTTGGATTCTTTGATGTGGATCATATGGAGGCTTCAACACTCAACACAAGGTGGCACCACTGACGAGGCGGCAGTAAGGTAGGACAATACGGTCTTGTTCTACGGATACGAAATCTGCAATGGACGCAAAATGTGAGTACACCAAACTTTTACTTTGTGAATGTGAGTCAGAACTGGTCATGAGATGTTTTGATTCTGCTGGCTGACCATTATTGCTTTCACATGATTGTGGTCTTACGCAATCCTACTTTGCTGAGAATGTGTGTGCAAGATCTTGTTTATCTTAATTGAATCAATCAGATGAATTTGACGCTCACAAAGTTGCAAGTCTTCCATGAGTTCCTGCCATTGTCGTGGTATTAGGTTTGATGTGCCTTTTGCCAGTAGGTATTAATTCAAAAATCAATAATCATCTGTTTATTTCACAATACTGTGACATCTGATGGTGTGACTACAATTTGCAGATGGTTGTATTGTCTTGTTTGCGTTGATTCCTAAAAGTTGTGACATATTTTCAACAGTCTGCGCTGTATGTTGACATGATTTCGTCACATAATTTCTTGTCGTCTGCGTATTCATTACGCCCGTCTCCCATTTTGCCGCAACCTAGTGGGATATCATGCTTTGAAATGGTCATTAGAAGATATTGAATATGAAGCTCTTCACGTGGTCATTGATAGTACTTGGACCGTGGTGTTTAAATCGTTAATGGTTATCAAGAAGGCCCCACAGCAGTAAACTGGGATGGCCCATGGATTCATGTTGGATTGGAATTTCTGCTGCCTCAGCAGAAATTCCAACGATCAGACCCGGCTCTATTATTTCGCTCTAGATCTGCACAGTGTCCACGATAGCCTCTGCTTTCTGTTCTTGGCTCGGAGTCGAGCTTGTCACGGTCCCCTGCTGTTGTAGCCTGTTTCTCTCTGAGTATCTTTACATTGTCTCTGTTAACTCAAACTAACTTAAACTTAAACTCAGCATTGTGCAGGTAAGTCTATTGAATGTTCAGCATTTTCACTTGCCCGCCGGGCACCGGCACTGTTGCCGTGATCCAAGTCCCTGCGATGACATTGTTCTCTTTTTCTCATGTTTTTGTTTTGTTTGTGTTGTAAATAAACATT
>JAFBJT010109848.1:106810-119577 GCA_016785325.1 Chascanopsetta lugubris
GTGCTCTGTGTTTTTGTGTTTACCATGGAGACAGGTCAGACATCACAGTTTGTGAGGGTGGAGATCTCTCGACCCGTCTTCCTCCCCAGGTGTGAGAGGTCAGCGTTTGCAGACAGCTGCTTTCTCACCTGGTCTCCATGACACTCACATCTCCATATATGGGCTTTCCTGTTACAACCTCCACATACACAACACACACACAACATACACACAACACAACCCATAATACACACAACATACACACATAATACATGCAACATAACACACAACATACACCCACCCTAAAATAAAATGATGATTAATGATTATGATCACCCCTCTCACAGAGAGAGAGAGAGAGAGAGAGAGAGAGAGAGAGAGAGAGAGAGAGAGAGAGAGAGAGAGAGAGTTGGGGTGGCCTGCCCTGCCCTTTGCCTATCAAGCTCTGGTGTTGTCTTTCTACCATCTGCCACTGCCACCATACGGACACACACACATATACGCACACACACACACACACACTGTATATCTCCTCCACACACTGCATCTCCACCTCAGCTGTTTGTTTCTTCTCTGTTGTTGAAAATGTGACAGAATCAGTTTGTCTGGCAGATGGAATTCAGAAAATGCACTTGTCATGTTCTGTGTGTGTGTGTGTGAGATCAATATTTAATTCAGCCCCCCCCCCCATACATGTATTATGTCATGTATTAATCATGGACCAGTCTACTGAAGATGAAACTAAACTAGAAAACACAATTACAGTCACACCCCTTATTCTCTATATGGCTCATGGTGCTGCTGCTTCATATGTGACAGAGATCATGGTCTCACATGTTAATGGGCTCATTTAAGGGTTATGGAAAAAATACATTTATGTGATTATGAAAATGTGAGTATGACAAAAAATGACCTAAATCTTTCACCCTGCACCTGCACAGATCCTATTTTATTTTTATTATGTTTATTTTTATTTTTATAGACTTTATATTTAGGGTACCCCTGTCGTTTTCCCCCTTAGCACCACCAGAGTTGTCCTTCAATCTCGTTGTACATTGTGTATAATGACAATAAAGGCATTCTGTTCTATTCTATTCTATATTCTATTTAATCTGACCCTAGATTAAATTTGAAATGAAGTAAAGCAGAATGAACTAACTAGCATGTCAATGCTCCTCTGACAGAGTCACAACAGCGGGTTAAAAGCATTCAAACTGTTTGAGACAGATTTATAGGAGTTGTTCTTCCGTCATAGATATTTCTCCTGGTTTCACCATGAAGCTGCTCGGCCTCCAACAGTTGGTGTTGGACAGGTTTGTGTCAAATGTCTCCAGAAGCTCAGGCCTCCAGCTGAGATTAGAGAAGTGTGGCTCACTCACTTTCTCTTTCTCTCTCTCTCTCTCTCTCTCTCGCCCCCTCTCTTTCTCTCTCTCTCTCGCCCCCTCCTGCTCCAAACTCCAGAGTTTTGTCTGGAGCTGTTCAGTGACATCACTGGAGGCTCTGAGCACATGGCAGCAGCTTGAGGGAACCTTCAGGGAACCTCACAGGTCTTTAACAAACACAGTAGCATTTCTCATTATGTTCTGAGCATAGTATATTTACTCTCGCATGACAGATCAGAAGGTTCACCAGGAGCTCTTGACAGACACACGGTCAAACCTCGTGTCTGTGCATCACTTATCTTCATGTGTCCGGACGCTCTGCTGACCTCTGTGGTGGAGATGGGGACCTGATCTTCTTCTTCTGCTCTCTGCAGGTGGTCTGAGCACCAAGGATCAACCTGTGGAACTCCTCAATCCAGCTCTGCTCAACCACTTCAGTAAGACCTCTTCAATATTTATCTTTACCTTTCATCCTTTACCAATGAATCAGTGCGCTGATCATTTTCATTGTTGTTGTTATTTCACGTCCACACTGAAGAACATGAGAACCGGACTGTATTCTGCCTAATGCTGAGTCATGATGACAAGTGGAGAAACTGTTGATGGTTCTACCTGTTTATCAAATACTTATTTCAAACAATATTTAGCTGTTTAAAATATGTCATGTCATTTTCAACTCCTGATCCACAAGTCCACGTAGTGGGTCTACCAGTCCACATCAGACCATTCAGGGTGTCGGTGTCAGGGCCAGTCAGAGGGCAGCATGGTCCTAGCGGGATTTGACCTATAGTGACCTTTGCCTCCAAAGGCTCTAACCACTGAGCCACTGCTCATTTAGAATCGTTTCTATATTTAGAAAATATTCTATTGATTGATAATCTTCTGGTCTCTGGACGATCTGGTGTCAGACACCGTAGCAGGTTCACAGGAGGTTCTCCACAGAAAACACTGGCAGACCTGAGGGCCATTGTCTGAGCTTCATGCTGGATTCAGAAACCACTGTAGAGGAAGGTCCACAGAACAAAGAGCGTTTCATTTGTTTCTTCAGAATCAAGAGAATCTGGACTCTGGTCAGAATCTGAAACCAGTCAGATGTTTCTGCTGAGCAGACAAGGAGCAGTTGAAGTGTTGTGGTTGTGTTGATGACCTCCATATTGTCTCGCTGTGACGTGTGGGTCGCCTGTTCATTCATGTCCTCACTGAATCCCACTCAGCATTGATACACAAACACACAGGAAGATGGTGATCCGACGTCCTCCCCAGATATTGTCATGTCTTATGTTTTCATAAACGTAGAATCTTGTGTCATGTGGATCAGTTCTGTGTTTGTTTTTGTTGAGCTGTGACTCAGGTGATGAGCTGGGTTCAGTCTTTACTCAGATGACGTCAGGTGTTCAGGTGATTACAGAGCATCAGAGCTCATTGGAGGATCATGGTGCATCTACCTGCTGACGTGGGGCTCAGAGGAACATCTCGTCAGCAGCTTCCTCACAGGCAACATGTTATTATCTGTGTTTTCTCGTCAGCGGTCGATGCTGCTGCTTTGTTTTTAGCATCATGACGACGTGTTGTTCAGTGACCAGGTCATTCTCTGCACACGCCACAGCAGATGTGTGTTTGTGTAGACGGAGCATGCGAAACAAGACATTTTGTTGGAACTTCACGCTCCTGATGACGGGAACGCGTGATGATCTCACCCAGTCAGCGTGTCATCAACCCACGGGCAGCATGTTGGTCCCGTGTGGCATCAACACATACTGAGGCAGCAGTGCTGAGTCCTGGAGTCGCTGCATGACCGACGTCATATCACAGACGTATCAACACGTGAAGTGTACATACATCTGCTGAACATATCTGCCTCCATTCTGTCGAGTTTTACATCTTGAATGTTACTTTGATGACTCATCAGAATCAGAAACAGCTGAAATGGCCAGGTACGTTGTCAACATACAAGGAATTTGTTTCCGGCAGTGGTTGTCACTCGGGGATCGAGCAGTGAAATGTACATAAAAAGGATCAATAATAGTTCATTATTAGGACTTGACGTTATAATCCCTGAAGTTCAGCACGTTCCTTGATGGAGTCCCTTTCCCAGCCACGACCACAGAGAGAGAGAGACCAAGCACCGACACATTGTCAGTTGTGCACCTCCACTTCATCGGGTGTTTCGGCTCTTTATTACAATACACCCTCAGTTGAGGCAGGCCCAACCACGACGAAGCGTAGGCGTTCTGAGGGATTTGCTTTTCGCCACGTAAATTGTGTTTCCCCCAAGGCCAAATCTCCCCCCTGCCTTGCTGGATGTGGCCCACTATGTCCCAGTGCTGGAGGTCAGCTCTAGCATCCGATACGGCAGCAAACCGCGTCCATTTTCTCCCTGTGGCCAGAGTTGGAGCAACACCTCGTACCAAAGTTTCCATCATCTTTGAGAGATCCGTCACAGTGTGTCTGCATCACAGGGGCTGGCATGTTACAACTCCATGTTTTGTTAGATCATAGCTGAAGGCTTCAGTTCTCCTCCATGCTTAAATAAAAAGCCATTCTATGAAGGAGAAACTCTGTGTGTGTGTGTGTATAAATATGGAGAACATTCCAGCCCTGTCTCCTCTGTTAGAGGATGAGAATGAAACGACTACATGTAGACAAACGACAGACTTGTACATTGTGAAGTCATATTACAGAGCTGTGCAGCCTGAGGATGGAGACTCTTGTTTGTCCCAGTCTGGTCTCTGAATCCCTCACTCGTCCAATCATGCGACTGAGCTGTTGAATCTGATTTGACTTGCACATTAGCGTTTGCCATGTTTGGCATGGTCCTAATAATAACAATCAATGTAGGCGAAATGCCTGCCAGGAAACGACGACAGCGATATTTAATGGATTCAAAACCAAACAATACGACACATTCACAGGAAGTGTTGGAATTTATTAGGTGGTGCCAAGAGGATCAGTCATAACCTGTGTATGTGAACGTGTCCAGCACCAGGGAGGAGGAGGAAGAGGAGGAGGAAGAGGAGGAGAGGGAGAAGGGTGGGGCGAGGAGGAGGAGGAAGAGAAAGAAGAGGAAGAGCTGGAGGAAGAGGACGAAGACCAAGCGGAGGAGGAAGAGGAGGGGGAGGAAGAGGAGGAAGAGGAGGAGCAGCTGCAGTCACTCCTGCTCATCTTCATTCTGTGTTTGTTGTTGTCATACGTCCGTGTCGGCTACAACCGATGCATTGTTTCTGATGTTTCTCGGTTAGGGCCGTACTTTATAAGCCCCGCCCACTTCTCTGAATGTACCCTCTCAGAAACATCCTGAGGAGATTATTTTTTTTAGTTTATAGTTTTTTTTTCTTTTCTTCTTCTAATATGGAACCAGTCAACATTTTGACCATGGGACCAGGACTCCGGGTTTGAAACGGCAACTCTTTATAGTTCACCAGTCTTTATAAACGTAGCGTGGACTGGAACATGTAACAGCCTGGTAGAGGTGGAGCTTCAGTCGGAGAGAGAGAGACTGCAGCAGAGGGAGGTGGAGGAGGCCGAGCGTGAGGACGGTGAGGCGATGGACAAATTCGGGTGCATATTAATGAGGATGACTAAAGGTGGAGTTTGAGGACCTGAGGTCACGTGAGAGTGGGATGGAGCATCTGTTTGTTTCAAAGGTCACGTGACGCGAGAGGGAGGAAGATAATGTTCGGACTGGAGCTGTAGATGTTTGATCATCTCACAGGGAGACATCTGGAAGGTCTGCGCGTGGATTTAGGTTAGGTTGAGCTGAACTTAGATAATTAGATACAGAGGGACACGTCTGCTCATCCGTCTCTCCTCAGGCTAAACTCAGATCTTCCTCCCGGAGCCAGAACAGCTTCTCCCACTCTGCACAAATTATCAGCAGAAGCCCACGCTCCACTCACACTTGAGTGTCAGAGCACAGACGCTGCAGGGGGAGGAGGAGGAGGGAGGGAGGGAGGGAGGGAGGTGAGAGAAGTGATGAAAGAGGAGAGGAACGGAGGAGCAGTGATGGAGAGCATGGAGCAGAAGGAGCTTGGTTCTGGCTCCTGTTCTCAGATCTAACCCCAACCCTGACCTGACATTTTGAGCTGCTTTCACATGTCCATCCTCAGTCTGTAGGACACTGACCACTGACATCAGGCTCAGAATGAGAGGAACGGCGAGGAGATGCTCCACACAGGAAATTACCCAGTGTCAACCCCACCCCCCCCCCACCCACCCACCACCACCACCACCCCCCTAACCCCACCTTGACTGAACAGCCTCTCTTTATTAAGACCTGTCGGTTTTCAGCAAGCACTTAAATATCAATAGTAGCAGCAGGTTGTGTGTGTGTGTGTGTGTGTGTGTGTGTGTGTGTGTGTGTGTGTGTGTGTGTGTGTGTGTGTGTGTGTGTGTGTGTGTGTGTGTGTGTGTGCGCACCTGAGAGATAAGGAAACGACACATTATGCAAATATGAGTGAGCTCATTGGCATTTCAAAACTCTGGAGAGGAAGGTCTGGTCGTAGTGCCATCATACCACCCCACACCCCCCACTCACACTCAAAAAGTCGCCTACACACACACACACACACACACAGACACACGCACAGCGCAGAGACTGAGAGGGAGGAGACCCACCCCCTCTACCCACCCCACCCCCCCGACACACAGCACAGAGAGTGAGGAGAGTGAGAGTGAGGAGAGTGAGAGTGCACAACGCATCGACTGCGAAGCACAAGAACACACACACACACACAGAGAGAGACTCACAGCGCGGAGAGTGAGAGTGAGAGTGACCCCCCCCCCCCCCCCCCCCCCCCCCCCCCCCCCCCCCCCCCCGGTCAACAAATCGCCATGCCACTCCAACTTTCTGGGGAGAGCCCTGTGTCTGCAATTGTCTCTGCGTCTGCATCTGCAACTTTTATTGTCCTGTCAGCCGTTTCTCTCATGTCAGCCTGGAATCAGCCTGACCCTGTTTGACCTCACACAATAACAACAAGGCTCATTATCCCACCGAGGCTCTGCTCACTCAGGTGTGACAGAAAATCTCAGGCGCCTGAACTCGATGGACTGATGAAGGCAGAGATGCACTCTCATTTTGCGCAATTTTCAAGATGTACCGAACAAAATTCCGTAACACCGTCGATTGAGACCCGGCACGCCTAAATTATTCGTCTAGACGTGGGGATTTTTGTCAGCCCTCACTCTCCTGTTCAGTTACACACATGTATGTGCAGACACACACACCCACAGGTGAATAGATACACACTGAAATCCTTCATTACACCAGTGTCGTACAACCCGGTTCACGCGATGCTAACACATGAAAAACACTGCGCACATGATTCTGTGCTAACACGCAAACCACCTCTAGCAAGCGCGTGTTAGCGCGCATGATTCTTTGCTAACAAACTGACAAACAAACTACGTTTAGCAAGCGCGCGTTAGCGTGCACAATCCTGCAAACAGACACATGCAAGGGGCGAAACCACGGCAACCACATCAACATTTCTCAAAGCATTCGAGCGCATAGTAAACTATTAAAAACAAATTGGTATTACTTCGTCTACACACTGAACATTGTGCCGAGGTAGGAGATACATGACTTCATGCTACGTCTATCTGAGGAGGCCAGAGGTCAAAGGTGAAGATGATCTAATCCTTAGGGACTCATTAGTGTTCTAACCCAACTCTACTGCTATCTATAGACAGACTGAGGTTTGGCCATCACATCAACCCTTTTAGCGCACACACACACACACACACTTTCCTCTTTTCATTCAGGTCTAATAAACCAAGGCAGTAGCTCAGGGAGTTTGTGTCTTCCAGTAGAACAGACAGAGCTGTGTGTGTGTGTGTGTGTGTGTGTGTGTGTGTGTGTGTGTGTGTGATGCAGAGGGTCATGAATGTTGCATACAGTGTGCGGTGGTATTTTAGGGTGTGTAGCTCGGGCAGGTGTGTGCATATGTGTCTCTGTGTGTAAATTACCTCATGGTTTATATTTTAGAAGCTCACACACATACACACATACACACACACTGTAGCTGAGTTCTTGTAACCAGGCACAGTCGAAAAAATAAGTTTGATTGTTTTTATTTATCGTCCTCCCAAAGTGTGCAAAAAAAGGTGTAAATATTTACAACGAAACATTTCAAAATAAATACATGGGAAAAAAATCACCGGATAAACCAGGAATAAGGAAAAAAAGCAAAAATACAATTAGTGTTCAAGCAATGCTGTTGTTACCTTCAATGTAACTGACCCTCTCTCTCAGAGCCCAAATGGTCGCTCTTTAAAAACAGTTAGCCCCTCTCATGGGCGTAATTAACCCAATTAAAATAAAAATTTGGCTAAAAAGACCATTCGTTTACATTGACTTAATTTTTCTACTTTTCAGAAATTAAAGAATAATCAAAAGAAACTTCCCCTGAAATTTTAAATGAAACATTGAACATGTAAAACATCACAAAATAATGGAACAAAGAAAAAACAACCCCCCCCCCCCAAGTGTGCCAAGAGTTCCATTTTGTCCCTTTGAGTTATGAAATATCAAACCTCCCTTTTGCAGCATTCTGATGAAACATGTGTTTATAGAACAGCTCACGCAGGTGATGATCTATGTGGATCTCCTCTGACCTGGTCAGATTTAGACGAATGATGTTTCTTTATTCACCATGTTTCTTTATTACCACTCAGAGCTTTTGTCACACACATTCATAGATATGTTGGTTCTATAGCATGTTCTTTCACATACACTGCCAGCACAGCCAGCAGCACATATCTGGGTTCAGTATCTTGCCCATGGACACGGTGGCATCAGGAATAGAGGAGGCAAGGATCCAACCAGCAACCTTTGTAAGTCACGTGTGTCGGGGTTAGAGCAAGAGCTGAAATAAACAAGTGGACCTGTCATGTGACCGGAGCCATTGTTTACCCTTCACTTCCCATCAGCCTGACTTCTTGGTTTTGTGTGAAGGCTTTTACAAGCCTCCAAAGGACCTTATGGATGTAGAAGGTCCTGTGGAGCACATGCATTATGGATGAACAGGGATGATGGCTCAGACTTCCTCTTCTTCAGAAGAGTCTTTCTCGGTCCAGAGAGAGGAGGTCATGACAGTGAAGGCTGCAGGTGTCACGGTTGCAGAGTCAACCGGTCGTTAGCTCAATCTCACACTGACGTGTTTGAACAGCGGGACGGAGAGAGCTGGTGATTGTTTCTCCTGTGACCCACTTTGACTTGTAAGTGCACATGGAGGTCTGTGGTTCAGCTAATGGCGGCGTCTGAACGGACTTCAGAGACGCAGACGGAAGGAGAGAGGGCGTGAAATATGAATGAACGCGCACACACAGGAGCTCGGAGCTTCTCTGTTCCCCTGCATGTCTGAGGCCTGATGGTCCCAGACTGACCTCGGCATCAGAACGGACGCGGGGTGGTTTACCTCTCGGTGCTGGAAATCCAGAGTTAGCGCGGGGGTCCTGTAAAACACAGAGGACCAGAGGAAGTGTCAGAGAATGAGGCGGTGGGAGCAGAACTCCTTGTCGGACTCCAGATGTTCCCTCAGACCAGGACCTGTAAGAGCCATGTGTCTTGAAGGCCACCGTGGTGCAGCTGTGCTACCTGTTGTCTGGGCCCCAGCTCCGCGTGGACCAGATGTTCCAGCAGCTGCGAGGAGGCCAGATCACCAAAGGTCGTCGTGTCATCGACGGTCTGCCGCTCCCCCGCCTTCAACTCTGCTGGGCGGTTCTTGTCTGAAGCTGCTGACCAGGAATATGTGGCTTTAACATGGAGAGCAGGAGAGAGAGCAGCTCACAGTGACAAAATAAATTAGTTTTATAACAAGAAAAAGGAGAAAAAAATGTGCAAAGAAAAGAACTAATTAAAGATACACTATATATATGACACTATATACAAATAGAGAAAAGCAACCACCATCTGCCCCCAACGACCCCCCCCCCCCCCCCCCCCCCCCCCCCCCCCCCCCCCGTGTGTGCACATGTGTGCATTATGAGGCGGACAGCGTCCATGACTTATTTATCAGCTGTGTCTGCCTGCCTCTCTGTGTGTGTGTGTGTGTGTGTGTACTCCTGCCTCACACTCATTATGCCACATCAATTATTTAAGGACATGCTGTGGCTGAGTGAGATGCTCAGATCTGGATCTACTCACCTCTCAGTGTCGGACTCTCTGATTGGCTGCTGGCATTTATTGTTTTATCTTTCCATCAGACACCACAAAACGTATGTGGGTTCATTCATATGGGATGTTGTTAATCAATGGAAATATCTGACTTACACTTAAGTCTCTTCTACAGTGTGTGTGTGTGTGTGTGTGTGTGTGTGTCTGTGTGTGTGTGTGTGTCACGCTAATCCACAGACGTAACAATCCTTCTTTCTTCTTCTCCTTCATTCATTCATTTGTGTTGATGATGTAACTCTTCATGTAAATATGGAAACATGCTAATGCTCCGCTGCTCCTCCACAGTTTGATTCAGCCGGGTTCTGACCACATGTCCACCTGCCCCCCACTGTTTGTTTGAGGAGCTACTTATCCACAGCCACTGGCCTTTGACCTTGTTGTTTGACCTCATGCCCACACATAGATTTTAAATACTACGTTTAAACTTAAGTATTTGACTTAAATACTATGTGTGTGTGTGTGTCTGTGTGTGTATATGTCTGTGTGTGTGTGTGTGTGTGTGTGTGTGTGTGTGTGTATATATATGTCTGTGTGTGTGTGTGTGTGTGTGTGTTTGTGTGTGGAGCAGCAGTAGCTGTTATCATTGTCATGGCTGCATGAAATCAAACCGAGCCTTTGACGTCAGCGCTGCACAAGCAGCTGATAACATGGACTGTGTCTGTGCCAGGTGTGTGTGTGTGTGTGTGTGTGTGTGTTTGTGTGTTGTCCCCTCAAACAAAACTGCTTCCTGGATTCTACACTGAACTTCAAAAATAGCTAGGACACAGACCTGCCCACGTACCTCGTGTGTAACTGTGATGAAACTATTCACATGAACCTTTACAAGCAAACAGGTCTCTAAGAACCTTCTCATGGTTTGATGTGAACAATGTGGATGTCATCAAATGTTCTGTGGCTCCATGGATAAGAGGTCAGAGTTGACCTGAGCCTCCATCCTCCCTCAGTGTTGTCTCCTCGCAT
Source organism: Chascanopsetta lugubris (assembly GCA_016785325.1). Taxonomy (NCBI): domain Eukaryota; kingdom Metazoa; phylum Chordata; class Actinopteri; order Pleuronectiformes; family Bothidae; genus Chascanopsetta; species Chascanopsetta lugubris. Next base: position 117,305 of record JAFBJT010109848.1, read on the forward strand.
GAGAACCTGAAGCTCCTGCAGGGATCAGACATGGAGAGCTGGTTCTCCTCCAATGAGACGAGGAGGAGAACCGAGCATGGGACCTCACGTTATGTTTTAGAGCAGCAGGAACCAGGATTGTGTGTCAAACTGAGATCAGGACCAAACATCATCGTCCTCTGGACACCCCGGAATGATGGAGTATGACACTGTGAGGGACACGACCCGAGTGTGGGACAGACGGACAGTGAGGAGCTTCTTCTCGTTCAGATGTCTGACCTGACTTGTCCTCTGATGCTGTGGATGAAGCTTCTGTTGTCAGGGCTCATCCCTCACATCCATTGGACACGGAGGTGTGTGTGTGGTGGTCTTCATTGGACACGGAGGTGTGTGATGGTCCCTGGGAGAAGTCGGTCACAGAGGCTGACCTTGATCTCGCACACAGACTCTACACATGTACAGTGTGCGCAGCACTTAGCCTTATTGTGTTCACCACAGCACACGTGAGAACTCTCAACAACCTTTAATCCAGATTACATCCCACTCACTGTTTACATGTCAGGGCTTTGGCGACGTCTTCACCCCAGCACTGTTTGACTCTGAAAACGTGTTTAAATGTTTTTTGGAATGACTGAAGTAAGTCCTTCTGTGTCCTCGCATGATGTCACTGGAAAGCACAAATGCGTCAGATTCACCTCACGCTTCACCCCCACACAAGTGCTGGAAGCATTGGAAGCCATGTTTGTGTTGAAGGAGTGTGCACCATGAAATCCCAGTGTGGCCACTAAGGCCTCAGACTCAAGGCTAGTGACGAATCTTCATATATTCAAATGGTGCAGCGCGTGACGTCAGTGTAATGATGCATTTCACGTATTTCGGCCTCTGACATAGTTTCACTGCGCTACATCCTGACACTCTCTACACTGCACCGACTCACTTTAGGCTTTGGATCATTCTGCGCAGCTGTATATGACGGTTAGATGCTAACCCCACCCCCCCCCCCCCCCCCCCCCCCACCCCCCCCCCCCCCCCCATGCTGCTCTGTTCACTTACACTCCAGTCCCTCTAACTGCAGCTCATTGTCCTTCAGTCTAAACCTCTTTATTCATATTCAGTGAATGAAATGTGTGTGTGTGTGTGTGTGTGTGTGTGTGTGTGTGTGTGTGTGTGTGTGTGTGTGTGTGTGTGTGTGTGTGTGTGTGTGTGTGTGTGTGTGTCCCTTTTTATCACACTTCACGTATGTTTGGACAGACCTGCACATGAGGTGTAACTTCACGTGTTTAAGATCGACCCCCTCACAAGCCTTCATCCATCATGGTGTTTGTGTCAGTGTTGTGTGCTATTGTGCTGTTTGTGTTTGTGTTTTTCAGCTGCAGGCCAATCAGCATCTGTTATTTTTAAAATAACAGAGGTAGAAATACTGTTGCTGCTAAATGCAACAAGTAACTCTCATCATCATTAGTGAGACCAACACACAGTGTCACATGAGACAGAGAAGGAAGTCTCTGCCTCTATCCACTGATCTGTGTGGAGAGAGAGAGAGAGAGAGAGAGAGAGAGAGAGCTCAACATGCCTGAGACTGCCCTCTGATGTCACTGAGAGACAGAGAGAGAGAGAGAGAGAGAGCGGGAGGGAGGGGACCAGAGTGGAGGGAGGGACAGTGGCAACCGAAGGACAGAGCGCAGCAGAACGTCAGTAAGAGAAACCGAGAGGAGCTTTACAGAGAGGGAGGGAGAGAGAGAGAGAGAGAGAGAGAGAGAGAGACTGTTGTTTCTTCAGTGGACCTTACGACTCTGCTCACTCTGTCACTTTGGGCTTCAAACATTCACACTTTCTCTTGCTGAAATACTGTACATTACATACACACACACACACACACACACACCTACACACCCAAACAACAACAACAACAGCTGGACAGCAGGACACCACTGATGGGTAAGCTCTCTTGTTATGCACAGATTCTTCAGTTTCATGGAGCTGGTGTGTGTGTGTGTGTGTGTGTGTGTGTGTGTGTGTGTGTGTGTGTGTGTGTGTGTGTGTGTGTGTGTGTGTGTGTGTGTGTGTGTGAGAGAGAGAGAGAGAGAGAGAGTGCGTGTGTGTGTCTGTGTCTGTGTGTGTGCAGAATAGTGACAGTCCTGATAGAATGTTCTGATCTATGGAGAATCTCACTGCTGACTTTTTAACTGAATAGGGCAGATGGTAACGTGTGTGTGTGTGTGTGTGTCCCTCCCACAGCTTGTTGGGTACGTGTGTGTGTGTGTGTGTGTGTGTGTGTGTGTGTGTGTGTGTGT
>JAFBJT010109848.1:135209-159728 GCA_016785325.1 Chascanopsetta lugubris
TTTCCCTCTTTTTCCCCCCCCCCCCCCCCCCCCCCGCGCGCCACCCCCCATGTAATAATGTATCTAGTCATTACGCAGACTCCCAGGGGGGTGGTACACACGCCCAGACAGACGTTAGGGACCTCTTCCTTTCCCCTCATCCGTCTCTACCGCATCTCTAATAGGATACTTAGTCATATGAGGTTTACTGATTCACAACTGATGCTCGCTTTTAATGGCTTCTGTCTCAACCGCATCCATCACCATCTAACACACACACACACACACACACACACACACACACACACACACACACACACACACACACACACACACACACACACAGGTACTGCAAACGAACAGAAGCATCAAATAATGTAATATCTTCTTTTAATATGCATGGAACGAACTGGCTTCTTAGAGAACAATGTGTTCCGGAGTGTCAGTGTGTGTGTGCGTGTGTATGTGTGTGTGTGTGTGTGTGTGTGTGTGTGTGTGTGTGTGTGTGTGTCTCCACCTCACCTCTCTGACCTTTAATAATTCATATTATATTCATAATATTTGGCTTAATCATGGCCTGCTGTTCCTCAACACGTAAGATATTGACGTTTTACCCTACTGGTAAACAACAGTGAACATTATTTTCATGAGTCTTGCCTTTTTTAATCTAGATACCTGCATAATTCACTGTAATGGCAGCAATGACCATGTGGAGAATGGTTGCTTTAAGGCTGAGTCAGCTGTTTAATCAAAAATCATAACCTGCCTCTCCTAACATTCAGATGAACACAAAGTAGGTGAACAGGCGTTTTTGTGTCTGCATCTTTATATTTTCCTCGTTGTTTTGCACTATTTTGCAAATAAAGAAGCGAGTGAAATTCTCCCTGATCTCACATTGTAAATGTCAAATATGCATTTCATACAGCTTAATGTTTAATACGTATTCACGTGAACAGGACTTTCAACTCATTTGCATTCATTGTGTTTGGACAAAATTGGGTTATTTTGCGCTAAAAAGTGTATTTCTTTTGACATTTGTGTCGATATACATGTATTTATTTTTGTATGTATATTCTTTTTCTATTTCTACGGCACATTCCGTGGGCAGCCGAAACGAAATGCCTTGTACGTTGTGAACGTACTTGGCCAATAAATCTGATTCTGAACCGTTTCTCTTCTAATCAGCATCACAATGCCCTTGCTGCTGTGACGACGCACAGATCATCCCGTCTCCCTCTTCTTTTATTCTTTCCCTCTCTCCTTACGTCTTCCAACCTCTTATCATCTATAATCCCCAATCTATCGCATTCTATTTTTAACCCCACCCCCTCAAAGTCCCTCGATCTGTCTGTTGGTGGATGTTAGGGAAAGTGACAGCTAAGCCCACCCATGCACAAACTCTTCACCATCATACACACACACACACACACACACACAAGTGCAAGTATTCATACTTAGAATCCATGGATATCTATAGAACTAACATGCTCTTCCACACATGCTGACACATACGTGCACACAAGTTAACAAGCTGTGACATTTGTGCGCGCGCACGCACACACACACACACACACACACACACACACACACACACAGACACACACTTCATCGCCTCCACCCACAGCTTCCACAGTTCCTTCTGCCTTCCACCCCCCTGGAGCTCACTCTTCCAGATGACACAGATCAGAGATCCATTCATTCCCAGCACTTCCCCTTCACTGTTGCTGTGTTAAGAGTTGTGGGGACGATGATAAGGAGGAACACAAAGAACGTACACGCTGGAAATACAATGAGAAACACCCGCAGGGCAAACTGCAGCCGATCAGCCCACACACGAGCTTTTTAATCAGCCGTGCGCTGAAAACAGGGCCATTTCCCCCGCACCTCTCTTTTCTATTAGGTGGGAGGACGCGAGATGAAAAACCCTGCAGCTGCGGTGGCTCGTCTGACACAGGATCAAAGTTTGTATTGATCGCATCACAACAGTTGTTTGGGGAAGGGAGGACGGTGGGAAGGAGGGATTTGGCTGATGTCGATCAGTGCAGAGGCGAGAAAGAGAGACGAGGATCACAGGGTTGATCTACGTTCAGAGACGTAATCACCTGAGCGTGTGGCAGAGGAAGGGTGGAGGTGGAATAGGAGAGCGGGCGAGCGCGGGAACACGGGGAGTGAGAGGTGTTGACAGATGGAGGGTGGAGGATTAATCAGGGATGGTTAATGAGGAGAGGAGGAGGGAGGAGAGGAGGAGTGAAGCCAGGAGGTGCACGTGCGACTTCTATCTGTTGTGCGCGACGGATGTTTCAGCTCTCAGAGAAAGAGAGGACGTGATGAGTCATTTTGTGAAGAAAGTAAACGTGTTGTAACCACGTTTTTCATGCCATGATGCCAAATCCAGCCAATCAACTCCAGTGACAGGAGAAGTTGACAGGCTAACTTACTGACAATGAGTTATATAATGGTACAGAACCAGACAGGGCATCATGAACCCTTTATAGGGCACTCACTGAGATAGCAAGGACATTCAAAGTGTCAAGCCCAGTGATACTGGAGATTATTTTCCTTTGTGGTATTATTTTTTTAATGTTTTCTTTTGTATGTTATGAAGGTTCAGGTTAACATTTTTCCACAAAGTGTATAAAAACAAATGAACACTAAAACATACATACATATTCAAGTTATATATAAGTTAAATTAATTATAGTTAAAGCACAGTGTGTAAAATGTTTTGTCACTATATCTGTAGAAATAGAATTTAAAAATGTTATACAGACAATTTTACAAATGCATGATAACCTCAACGTATGACTTCCTAAAATGAGCCTATACGTTTAAAGGACCATTTATTTCGCATTTAACAAGAATGTAACGCCCCATGACATGACATCATGATATAAATCACCATTACATGAAGGTGTCACTGTAGAAATCTTTTTTTATTGGTTCCTTAAGGCTAATTAAAAATTTAAAAAAAAAGGTTTTAAGTGACACAGTGAAGCCGTAGAGTTGAGCCACGGCAGCCGCTCGCAAACTGGGCGGAGCTACCGCCAACTGCCAGCAGACGCCACCTAGTTGGCATTTTCATGCCGCGTTGGCTTGGATTAGGCCACTTGATTGGCCTTCGTAATATCGGGCCACAGGCACATTTCTAACAAATCAAATCTCGCATCCGTCGCAAATGTACAATCGCTTGTGAACAGCACTCATGGCGTCATGTCTCTGCGTTGACTCTATGAGATCTGATGCCAAGCTCTGCAGGATGTGAAATCTTAAAAATAGTCAGAACGGAATGTGAGGCTTTGTTATTCCGCCGACTCCGCACGAGCTCGAGCGGCATGAATATGTCATCACCTGCACGTGTGGACACCGTGAGTCAATGTGTGCGAGTGCGCACGTCCGAGCGCCGGGGACAAACCCTGCATTCAAAGCGTCTATAGGCTGGAGTCAGAGATCAGCCGCTGTCTGTCTGAGCCGGAATGGGCAGCAGGTAATAATGATGCGCGCCGAGCCGACACCAGGACCGAGGGTCCACTCCATGCAGAGCGACCGCAGATCCGCCACGGCCCTCACGGCGGAGTCAAGAGCCTCGATTCACTCGTTGGTTAATAACACCATCATATGGAATGTCCAAAGGTCGGGCGAAGAACCTGAACCAGAACCAATCCGCTTTTACCTCAGGTGCTGTGGCCGGAAGCAGGAAGAGCGCCACGGGACCAGGTGTATGGGAGTAACGCGCGGGATTTGGTGACACCTTGTGGCGAGGTGGCATGCTGCCGCTCACTCTCGTGGCCTTCAGTTACCATTCAAATGGTCCGATTGGTCCGTTCATCTATGTATCTGACACTCGCTGATCTCTGTTGAATGCGTTGACCTGTGCTACGAGCTGGTGATGATTCCAAGTGCAGGGCTTCCTCTGGGGAGACGCATGAACCTCCCACCCACACACCCACCCACCCACCCACACACCCACCCACCCCCACTGCTGCTGCATGCTGTACAGGGACCATATCTCCTCAGGGGGACTTTAGCTTGCACACATTGAACATCATGCACTGTGTGTGTGTGTGTGTGTGTGTGTGTGTGTGTGTGTGTGTGTGTGTGTGTGTGTGTGTGTGTGTGTGTGTGTGTGTGTGTGCGCGCACGAACATGAACGAATGCCCACCGGCATGCGCACGCAAACACACACGCCAGAAAATGCATGGGTGCATTTACCCTTTAGCTCACACACATACACTTCAGAGCACACTTCACATGCAATTTACATGAGGGAAAAATAACTTCATGGTCCCCCACTGATCCAACGTGCACGTCCACACACACACACACACACACACACACGCACACACACACACACACATCTGTATGGTGTAGCAGCAGAAATTCCTGCAGGATCAAAAGAAACATCTACAATATGTTCCTCTAGTCTCAACTACACATATAAACAAATATAAACAAACACACACACACACACACACACACACAAGTTTAAAAGAGCACGAAGAACCAATCCACTTCACCTTTCATGTGTGTGCATACACACCCCAAGTGTCCTCACCTACAAATACACACATCCTACTCCAGCTGGACAGTTCTCACAGAAATCAGCATGCTCACACACACACACACACACACACACTTCATGCGTCTCTCAGCTCATTGCTGTTGCCAGAAAGAAGCAGTTTCTCCCTGTTCAGAGAGGAGGACGAGTGTGTGAAAGCCTCACCTCGGCTCCCCTGCAGATCCTTTACAAGCTGGGGTGAACATCTCGCAGCCAGAAGATGGTACAGCATGCAGCAGCAGCAGCAGCAGCAGCAGCAGCAGCAGCAGCAGCAGCCACGGTGTGAGAGCTCAGGAGAATGTGAGTGGAAGAGAGAGAGGGAGAGGGGGAGAGAGAAAGAGAGAGCGAGAGAGAGAGAGAGAGAGAGAGAGAGAGAGAGAGAGAGAATGTAGGGAGAGCAATGTATAGGAGGGGGTGGGTGCAGCGATAAAACAGCAGAGCAGAATTATGAGATGAGAGAAGGCGAGAAAATGAGTGTGTGTGTGTGTATGTATGTGTGTGTGTGTGTGTGTGTGTGTGACAGAGAACGGGAGATGGTGTTACCATGGAGAGGGACACGCCTAAACTCCCTTAAAGCCTCTTTGAGACAGGGGGAGAAGAAGATGGATGAAAGAGAGGCAGGAAGGAATGGAAGGAGATGTTTCTGCAGAGGAAACAGTCAGAGGATGAAATGAAGGGGTCAATAAAAAGGGGGACAGGGGGGCAGTAAAAGTTTAAAGGCTGTGACTCAGGGGGCAGAATGGGGGCACCAGGCATCATTAGCACTGACAGCAGCACTGCAGTGGCCTTTGCGCATGTATGTACACACACACACACACACACACACACACACACACACACACACACACACACACACACACTAGTCCAATGTAAAGTCCAGTAAATCAGAAAGGGAACTATATTTTCGTTTAAAGTTCTTGGGGATCCGGGAGTGAAGTTGAGGTGAGAGAGGTTAAAGACAATCCTCTGTCTTGGATTATCAGTTATAGATCTTTTTTAAGATCTATAACTGACTAGACTGGATCTTATCTTATCTTAGCTGAGGGCTGCTAACCATCGCTTATTCGTTTGTGAATTTGATGGTGTTTTGGATTTATATACAGCAAAACACATACACACACACACACACACACACACACACACACACACACACACACACACATATATACACACAAATAAACAGTGTAACCATTAATTTGCTAGATTCATTTACAAATCTTCTCAGAGCAGAGTTTGATAAATATTTGTTATTTTCGCACACACACACACACAAACACACCCACACACACACACACACATAAACATTGTAACCATTAATTTGCTAGATTCTTTTACAAATCTTCTCAGAGCAGAGTTTGATAAACATTTGTTATTTTCGCACACGCACTCACACACACACACAAACACAAACACACACACGCGCACACACACACACACACACACACACACACACACACACACACACACACACACACACACACACACACTTGAAGTGTAAGTCACCTGGTTGGTCTCGTGCTCTCCAGGTGAGACGCTGCTGAGGTCAGCTCCTTCCCACAGACGGTGTAAGACGGCGGTTGGTCCATTCCTCTGTAAACACGGAGCAGGTCTGCTTCCGTCAACAAGGTGACACGTGACTCCTCCCACTCGGTCCACACTGTCAACAACTGTGTCTCTCACGCGCGGAAAGAATAGCCAGCCCGCCGTTGAGCTCGTGGGGGGAACAAACACCCAAACCACAGCAGCTGGGCCCACTAATGATGCAGGATTGTGACGTAAGCGACGTAAGTGACGTAAATGACGTGTGACCGATCCGTGTTCAGGAAGTTGGGGTTTTTTCCATGAAAGCTGTGAATGTCTCATTTCATTATTTATACACTTATATACACATTTCATTGTTTCTCTCAAAATTAAACTCTTTGAATGATTCTGTTTGGCATTGACTTGGTATTATTTTTGGAATGGAGGTTTTTACATTGAATAACTATGTGTAATTTCGTTTATTGAATTTATTTGTCATTACTTTGCATTAGATTCCTGCATTTTGTTTACATAGTGACTTGCACTATTTGGGTCATTCCAGAATTGGAGGACATTTTACGTCCCTGACTGAAAATGAAAATGTCATATAGTCCATGTCTAAAATATTAAAGCACGCAGTTGTTGAGTAAATTATACCTCAAATCTAAATGGACTTAGAGATAATATTGATTGAAAATACTTTTTTAAATACCAAATGTCTGGTTCACCCCTTAAAACTTGTCCAAACCCTTGAAACAAATTAAACTTCAAATTAAGCAATTAAACAACAATTAAAAAAAAAAATTAAAGTTTAAATAAACTGAATGTTTTACATCTTAATTATCATGCAAGGAATCTGTGTCCCACAACATGCATGCAACCCTGTTACCCTAACATTTATATTATGGAAGAAGAAGAAGAAAACAGTGAGTCACAGGGCACAAGGAAATTGACATCATCAAACAGTTTGCCAACAGCATGGTGGAGCAAAGGTATGTCCTCTTTCTATTTTTCATATTTTCAGACCAACACCAGCCTTCTTTGAATGTCTCACTCTACTTCACGCAACCCTGTTATGTAAAGTATCAGGATAAAACTTTTATTTTTTTCTTTACTAAATTACTTAAAGAAGTGAATCCTCTTGTCGATGCTAACAGCTAGTTTAACAGCTACCTTCTATTCCTGGAGAAAAGCTAACCTTAGCATGAATTTGCATCTCTGTTACCATTTTTCATTATGATTATTATTATTGTTGTTACCTATTGCACCCTGTTACTCTTATTTTCAAACCTGTTACGATATAATCTTAATCAAAAACAATTTTCAAAAATCCATTTCTCGGCTCACATTTGGGTTTGAACTATTGTCCTTTAAAGAATTTAAGTAATTATATGCATAATGGGTTGTTAGGAATTATTGTCAAAAAATATACTAATCTACTCTTTTCAGGTACATGAATGTTGGTAAGAGGGTTGCACCACATGTATGATAAAAGAGAAAATAAATTATGCCTTTGATGTCTGAGTTGAGCCAATCAAGTTTTTTAATAGATTACCTATTATTGATGAATATATAACAGAAAATAAAAAAGGTTTATTTTTCAGAAATTCTGAACCCCAAATGTCCTCCAATTCTGGAGTGACCCATTTTTTTGTTTTATCTGCAGTGAGTATGTTGAGAACTCTTGTCATTTTGCATTATTTAATGTATTGAACACAATATATGTTCATGTTGGTTGAGTTTCAATCAAATGATATGAAGCAAAAACTCAAAGGTGAGTTTTCGATGTTAAACAATAGTGTTAAACTGGCATTGCAGGGTCAGTCTCTTCGTGTCCCTCAGATTTGTGTTGATACTGTGCTCTGGTTGTGCGACGCAGCGACTGTCCCAGTGAATAACGCCCAGACTCACCTCACAGCAGCAGTGTGTTGAGGAGGTGTGTTGTAAAAGGTCAGCAGTTTTTATCTTTGACACATTTCTACTCAGCCACACACACACACACACACACACACACACGCCAAAAATCATGGGGTCGCAAGTAGCAGCAGTGCAGCAAAGTAGACGACCACTGAACTACAAAGGGTGCAGGATCAATCACACACACACACACAAAGCTGGATTGATGTGAGACCCAGAAGCCACAGTGTTCCACTGACGGCCCAAACAGAAAGAAACCAAACATCAGCCACTCTAAACTATTTCCCATTGATCTGGTTTCCTGCCCACGGCTCTAATGACACACATGGACACACAGACGTCCAACAAAGAGGCGAAAACACATACACACATACACACACACACACACACACACACAACACACACAGATAGCCGCTTTAATGAAATCCTTTCTCCCTTAATGGATAGACCAAAGGAGACACTTCTAAGCTACTAGGTGCACACTCACACTAACTTGCTCTCTCTCTCTCTCTCTCTCTCTCTCTCTCTCACACACACAGACACACATGCACACACTCACACACACACACACACACACAGTAATTTCCATGTTTCAGGTCTGTTTCTTCTTTTCCTCTGATCTCAGGCAGTTTAGTGCTGGAGGATGCTGTCAGCTCTAATTGGTGGTGCTGGTTGGGGTTGCCTTGGAAACCAGTTAGAAAGTGTTGGTTGGAGGCCTGCCAGAGGTTCAGATAAGACCAGCTATAATGGCCGACTGTAACCAACACTATAACTGTGGATGCAAATGGAGACACACCATATTAGAATGAAGAATTGATATATATATATATATACATATATATATATATATATATATCTGAGAGAGAGGGGAGGGGTGATAAGATGGGTTTGGCAGTATATATATATATATGCTGTATCCATACACACACACACACACACACACACACACACACATACACACACATATACACATAATCAGGATTCATGTAAATACATGAGTCCTGTAAATATACATCTTCGTGTGGCGTGAATTCGTAGAGCCATCCTGATTAGCGACTATCACAGTTGTAAGCTGTCTGCTACAGTATCAAGGCCCCACAGGGCCAAATGTGTGTGTGTGTGTGTGTGTGTGTGTGTGTGTATGTGTGTGTGTGTGCGATGGGCAGCATGTCGAGGAGAGGGAAGATGGCGCACGTCTTTTGTTTGATGCTAACATGAGATCCCAGGTTTGTCGGAATTCAATTTAAATCACCTAGACTGGACCCACATATTCATAGTAACAATGAATCCTGGAAGACTGGAGCTGCATGTTGTCTTCCCCTTAGTGCATGAAAATGACACTTACACTTGCAAGCGCCGCTCTTATTTTTTTTTTTTTTATATTGGGAGAGGCAGTGTGTGCAAAAGTGACTGTGGTTTAGAGCTGTGATCCTCCCATACTATATTCAGAGCCCCTGCATGTTTATTGTACAAAATGAAATGTCTTCATACAGTTCATAATTTGAGCAACTGTCTTGACATTTTGTGACGGCACATCTCACTCTTGTTGAGATTCTGGTTTGAATATCTCACGTTGACAGACGTCATGTGTTAAAAGACACAGAAAGGCGAGGCAGAGTTGGATACAACTCAATATTTTCAGCGACGAGCCGCTAGTGACTCCCAGCTGAGCTGAGTGTAGAGGGGTGACCTTTAACTACAGAAGAGTGACAGAGGTCAGACACTTTCTCTGCTGCCGCCCAGCTCACCCCTCATATCTGCTGCTGCCAGCTGAAAGGCACCGTGACTGACAAGAGGCAAAGGGAGCCTCCATCACTCACCCTGAAAAAATACAAATGCGTTTTAGAACACTATGATTGCACAAAAAGCATGTCACAATTAACATTTCACAACGCAAAACATTGGGGGGGGGGACACTTCACAAAAGACTGGAACATCCCACACACCACAACAGTTCATACAACACAAGAGCATTTCACAAAAGACAACATCCCACAAAACTCAACATTCCACAGAGCACATTTTAAAAAACATTGATGCAAAACACTACACTTCACAGAAGACGAACATTTCGCACATTTGTTCATACAACACAACAGCATTTCATGAAACACAACATCCCACAAAACACTGCAACATCTCAGATCACATCTCGTAAGGCAATGAACTTCACAAAACAAAATGTTTCACAAACGACAGCTCACATAACACATGACGAGCATTTCATAAAGCACATCTCACAAAACTCACACACACACAACACACAAGGGACCGGATCATTCGCCTATGCCACACATATAGTTTTGCTGTCATCTGCTGGACATTTGGTGCTACTGTCTGAGAATGACACAAGAAGTGAATTGTAAAACAGAGGACATACCAATGAAAACATGGAAATGTCTCATCTGTGACTTTTGGTTTATTTGGTGATACAATGAAATACAAAGCAGCTGATGTTATTTGATTACAGTTGTGCCACCTCTGGGCCCTGAGATAGTCACTACAACCGAACAGCGCCTCACTGTGGAGAGTTATGAAGAATTCAAACCTGTCAAGATGATATGAATTAAAATATATCTACCATTAACAGTAGAATGAATAATGGTAAGAATGTGCATTGACACCATCTTTCAAAGATAGCAATTTAATGATAGGTCTCACAATCAGTCACTATACATTTGGAATTCATAACCCTCTTGACAGTGAGGTTTGCAAAACTCATACTTGTGTAACAGTACTGTAGGGGCAGCAAAAACATTTAAAGACAAACATAACTGGATCTTTAAAATGTATCTATATACATGTGTGTAAGTAAAGATGGATGCTGTGGCCACTGGCTGCATGAGTCCAAGTGATGCATACTTTACCAACATTAACTTTCAACATCCTCATAAAACCAAATACTAACAACACAACTCAGCCAATGAACAACACAGTTGTGTTATTACCAGTCTGTGAGGATGAGGGCTTCCATTGTCTGCCTTTGATGTTTAGTGGAGTCTGCTGACCATGGTGTGTGGCCCCTTGTGAGACTTTGTGCCGGTGTCCTCTTGGTACCGAGTCCAGCTCTCCAGGAGGTTTCTGCGGTCTACTGCCGGCAGGACTGCCAGGAGGTCAAAGGAGGTCAAAGCTCCGTCAGAAGTGTGGGAGAGGAGCCGGGGGCGAGAGCTAGTGGTCTCCAGCAATGACACTCCTTGTTCCTGAAGAACTACTGGCCATGTGGTCACCTGAGCATGAAGCCTCTACTAACACAGCCCCTCAATTTGTATTGTGTTCCTTTAGGTCTTTGGTTGAACTGAAACCACTGTTTAGTCCGCTCAGATGGAGAACGCTTCCTTTTCAGTAACCAGGTTCATCACTGTAGCGAATCGAAGTCTGGGACATGTTGGGCCGCGAAGTGTCCAGCCAGTGGAGATTGAGTTGGTGCGGGTTTGAAGGACTCTTCTGCCGGCTACATTTGTTGTAGCGCCTCCTCTGCTCAGTGAGAAACTGGCGGTTGAAGCAGTGCTCCTCCCACTCAATCATCTCCTTCAGGTTCTGCAAAGAAAGAAAGAGACTCATCAGACCTGAGGGGTTATAATGTGTATTTGACCATGGATGATGGTTGTCCACCCCCAAACCCATGACCATCCACCCATTCTCTGCCAACCTTTATCTTCTTGTCCTTCTCCTTCAGATCAATAGTGACCTGGTCCAAGAGGCTGTTGAGGTCCTCCAGCCTCCACAGATTTCTATCGTGGCTCAGTTGGTTTATGTGTAGGAGAGACTCCTTTGTGTTCTGCAACTTATCTTCTTTGGCCTCTTGGTTTTTCGTGATGTGGGACTTGCAGGCCTGTTTGTTATGGAGGCGAGTCGACAGGTCACTGATGACCTGGTGGTTGGAGCGGATCTGGGAAGAGTAAAGTCATCAAGATGAAGTTATTGAAGAGCTGAGGAAACTTAAGCTTTGAAGTGGACCTATTCTGCCCATTTCAGTGCCTTCTTTGACAGTAGACCCTCAGTTAACCTCTGTGAAAGAGCTAGAGTTAACCTGCATGTCTTTAACCCCCCCCCCCCCAAAAAAAAACAAAAAAAAACAGTCAGGTAGAGGCGTGTTCTTCTGCCTCGCAGTTGTGGTCAGGTTTCCCATTACCTGGACAAAAAGACCATATATGGACTTCTGGGGCACTATGATGTAATATGGCCTGGGGTTGAAAAAACAGCTTGAAACCATGTTCCCTTCATTGCTTCTGCTAGCTGACACTGATCACTCAAACTGTGCGTCTGATTGAACCAAAACTTATCACCAGTATATTTAAAAGTAGTGTGTAAGATTGGGTGACATCTAACGGTGACGTTGCATGTTGTATCCATCACCTCACCCTTACCCTTCCGAGCATGCAGGGGAAGAACAAGCAACTCTACCTTTGACAGCTTCTTTTCTTTATAACGGTCCCCATGTGGTATCTTTTTGTTTCTATCGGTGAGACTGATCAGGTAGGCGTTCTCATTCTGGTATTTGGTCAGCTCCCTTTTTAGTTCCGACGCCTGGTCCTTTGAACTGCTGAGGAGCTGTGATCTGACGGGAGCAAACTTCACGTCTCGTCTCAGAGTCGTTCCTTGGATTTTTATGTCTGAGGACAGAGTCATTCATGATGGTGAAAACTAGATTCAGACATATAAACGTCATGTTGCACTCGGTGTTGTTACCTTTCTTTGTGTCAGTTGTGCTCTGTGATGTGAATAGTGGCTTGGAGCTCACAAGAGGCCTCCTCAGGTTCTGCTGCTTCAGAGTATTGGCTCCACTCTGCTTCTCTACTAAAACTGTATGAAAACATTCACATTGCGTATGAACCACACAATTCCAGCTAAACACACAGATCATGCTGAGTCAAATACCTTTCCTCTTCTCAGCAGAGTAAAGTGGTGTGTATGGTGACTTGGAGCTGGCAACTTGTTTCACCACAATCTGCTGTCTGGCAAACATGGCTTCACATCAGGTCGTCAAGTTTCCAGCCACACTATCGACTGTGTGTGTGGTTATTGCTCCATCTCCTATCATGTAAAGGATTGTTGGTGGATGCTTTGATCTACTGATATCATCATTTTTTCATTGTTATGCTTTAATATTTTTATGGGGCACGTGTCTGGGCACAGGAAACTGAAATGAGAAATAAAATGCATTCAAAAAGTTAAAACAACACTAGTTTTAATCTACTGCGATGTGCTGGTTCATATGAGAGGAAGTAACAACCTTGGGAGAGTCTGTGGATGGTGGCCGTAAAAATCAATAGCAAAATCTCCAAATCAAATCTATAATATACTGGGAGTTGATCCAAGAGGCTAAAACCAGTCTAAAACTATTTAAACTCTTGGTTCAAACACCATGTCCCTACAAACCTATGGGCCTATGCCAATGTAGTATCATAGGCTTCAGAGGCAGATTCTCTCATTGGTCAGGAATGATGTTTGCACAAGTCTGAGCGAGCTGGGGACAATGTAACAAAGATCAGAAGCTCAAGGCTGCATTGGTTCTGACCACAGGAGCTGGGAACGTATTGCTTTTGTTTGGAGTTTATTAAGATCCAATCTCCGAATCAAGCATCGTGGAGTGGCATCAAGCTCTTGCAATACAAACAGGAAATGGTTGTTTTCAAAGATCAAGGGATCATTGCAGAGCGACCCATGACAAACATGTTCTGACCTAACTGCATCTGTCCAGTCTCCATGACAGAGAACTCTGGGTAGAACTGCCATCTTGACTATGGTGATGCGGCCTACCAGTGATAATGGTATGTCTCATTCACTGAAGAAAATATTTGACCAATCCAAATCGTCAACTCGAATTTCAGCCGCTCAGTAGATCGGAGGTTCGTTTCCTGTAAAATATAATGTCAAAGGACAAAGTTTTATATAGGTTTTTTATAAGTTTGTGATCATATCACAACCCAAAAGGGGGAAGCTTTCCTCTGTGGCAGTGTAATCACTGAGGATTCGAGCACTCGGGATTCTCACTGCTCGGCAGTCTCCCCACAATCTCTCACACAGTCTCTCTTTCAAATAGTTTAACTACCAGGATGACCCTCGGGGGCCCTCATTCTTTGGCTGGTAGGTGGAGGCTGCAATGTGCAAGATTCAGGTTTGGGAGAACTCAGACTTTAGATGCCCCGGTTGCAGATTAGCGATAGAATTGTTAGGCCGCTTGCCTTTGTCACTCTTGAATCCTTCCTCTAGCTCAACAAGGCATTGCACTGGTTTTGTCATCCAGGCTATAAAGCTTTAGCTGTAATGCAGCAACTCTTGACCCGAGCTGGCCAACATCCCCCTCTTGCCTAATCTGAATAAATGTTCTGGCCATCTTCAAGTCTCCTATTTCATAAGGTCATCTGTATTGTGGAAATTGCAGCTATTATGCGTAAAAGGTCTATTGGCACATCTACGGGGTACAATCATTTGCAAAATTGGCTAAAAAGTATTTAATTTAGCATTAAAATGTATTTCGTTAGTTAAGATGTTAATGTGTGTGTGTGTGTGTGTGTTTAAAAATTGTTATGTCTTGTATTACCTTTTGATGGTTCTGGTGCTGTCTGACATGTTGAAGTACTTTTGACGGAATTTTTGAAAAGTGCTCTGTAAATGAAAATATTATAGCATAATTATCAAAAGTGTATATCAACAGATCAAAGGATCAGCCAATATTCCTTTACATAATAGGAGATGCTGCTATAACCCCACACTGCCAGTTGGTAATGTCGCTTGAAACTCGACAAGATGAACCGCTGTGAATCTTCATATGTGAGACAGCAGAGCACCAGGAAGCCAACTGCAAGTTCCACATTACAAACACATTCTGAGACTTACCTCACACCTTACACAGCTGTTAAGAAGAAAGGTATCTTTTGCAGTACAATCTGTGTGTACAATGGACGTTGTCTTTTGGATGTGATGTGAAATGTATCATCATTTCCAGTAGAGCGGCAGAGTGGAGTCAGTATTGTGAGGCAGCAGAACCCGAGGAGGCCGGCTGCCCCAAAGCCACCGTTCACATTTTCTCACACAGCTGAGAAGAAGAAAGGTATTTTACAAAAACAAAGTCTTTGAGTGGAGGTAAGGCTTCTGCTTACATTTAATGTAGATCTGTGCATCATATGTATCTCCACAGACACGACCAAAACGGGGATCCCGGCACAGAGAGGTAGCGTTCAAAGGTCGATGGTGTCTCCCTGCAATCGTCTCAGCAATGCAACCAGCGCCGTAAAGGTGGAAGATGTACAGCAGGAGCTGGATGAGGCCCGATACTTGAACAAATATATGAAGACCATCATCAATCTGAACAAAATGGAGCAGCTGTATGAAGAGGAGGACATGTTGTCACTGGTAGGTTTCTCACCGGTTACTTTCTTCTGAGTGTACCTCAAACAAACATGGGCTCTAAAAGTCAACACACACTCAGAACAGAGAACTTTGTTCTTGCTCCCAGGGCTCTGGTCTGGAAGTTCGCACAGAACACACACCAACTGAGCAGAACTTCACTTCTTCTTCTTGTGTCGATAGCTATTGCGTAATTGGTCAGAACTTTGTGTCTGCGCTCTCATTTCTTGTGAAGTTTGAAATGTCCCGGCCAGAGGAAACGTCGCTCTTGTTCTTGCAGCCCTGTGAGCGAGAATAAACGTCTGTTTTTTGCATATTATGTATTGAACATTATGGTTTACCTATGTGTCAAAAATGTCTTTGCTCACAGATCCTCAAGATGCAGTCAAATGAAATTCACTACCTCAACGCTATGCTCAATGACATGTCCGTACGTACTGACCAAATAGCCGACAAATGCCGAAAAACAGAGGCCGAGCTGGACGTAGCCAATGTCTATCTGCAGCAGATGAAGCAGATCAACGAGGGGCGAAATCTAGAGTCTCGAGAGAAGCTCACACGGAGGGTGGCCACAGCCACCGCTGAGATGAAGGGCAGGGACAGGCAGATTGACGTAAGTAGAGGACGGCTGGGATGTGTTCAAAATGAACGAGTCAGTGAACCTCTGATCACGTTCTCTTCTTTCCTACAGGACTTAAAGAAACACCTTCTGTTGCGCAGACACTGGTACATCCGCCAGTTGGACTCTGGACGGAGGGGCCAAAGTATGGCATTCTCCTTCCTCCCTCCACATGAGCAGGTAAGTTCAAACATATCATGTACGTTGTGGATCCATGTCACAGTTTAAGCCAAACTTTAGCATCAACGGGGTTGGGTGACAGTAACCACTGATTCTGAGTACTCGGCCTAATCGTCCGAATTGCTAAACGGCAAATGATGGATGACGATGGATGGTTGTTTCCACTCACGTGGGACATCAGACAATGTGAATAATACGTTATTTACTTCTGCCTTCACAGGATAAATTCAAGAAACTGCAACTCCAGAGCGCTGACTCCAGCAGTATCCTAAAAAGAAGCTTCCCTGATGGTAAGATACAGATACACATTACACATTACAATACATTAACCCTTAGATGCGCCTTTAAAAAACCTACGTCATTGTGCCTTTGACACAAAAACGTGCTCATATAAAAATAAGCTTTAAAAATGATATACATATCAAATATTCCTGCATTTAAACACTTTTAACCCTTCAGTTGCCATGTTTTTGTCATGGCAAGAAATGAAAAGCAAAAAAAAAACAATATAGCATCTAGGTGTCTCTGAGGCTTAAATAAGGTACAAAATGTTGCTGTTCCTGTTTTTGACAATTACTTCTTTTTCACAGGCAGTGAAAGCACTGAGTTACAGCCAGGCGCTAAGTCTGTGGGATTCGCCCTATCAGAGATCTATGATTCTGATCTGGAGGAGGACCTGGAGGACGCACTGGAGGTGTGTCCAAAGGGGGAGGATCAGGTGGACGGGGGGCAGGAAGACCAGCGAGGGGAGGTGAACATGGACGAAACCGCAGACGAGCAGTTGAGAGAGCAGGCGGAGGCGGACCCGCAGGGTGATGAGCCCCCGCAGGAGCAAACGGGGGAAGGTTCTCAGCGCGAGAACCTGGCGGAGAGCTCAGCGGGGCAGTTGGTAGAGCAGGTAGAGGGGCAGAAGGGGGATTGTGCGGACGAGCGCCGAGAGGGGCCGGGAGAGGAACTGCCGGTGGAGCAGACAGACAGGCTACAGGGGGAGCCGGTAGAGCAGATCGAGAGGCGGAAAGGCGAGCACATAGAGGGGCTGCGTGAGGAGCACATAGGACTGCGCGAGGAGCCGATAGAGGAGCAGGCAAAGGAGCCGCTCAAAGACCCACAGGAGGAGCCGCTAGAGAGGCGAACGACTGCACAGCTGCAGGCCGATCCCGCAAAAGCGCCAGCGCCGTGTTACTGCGGGGAGTCTGCCGAGGAATCTGACTCTTCCAACGAAAAGGAGCCTAAAGCGTCAACCGCCGGCTTCGAGGCCCAGAAAAAGAAGATACGTAGCTGCGAGTCGTGTATGATGAAGAAATCCTCGGAGAAAAAGAAAAAAAGGCGGAAACGCACAAAATCAAAGCCTCAGAAATACCGGGACAAAAACTAATAAGCCGGCGCAAGGGTCATTCTCCAATTCCATATTTCTAACTGAAACACTGAAAGTCTCTGTATCTTAAATAAAATTCATAACAACAGTTATGTTTCGGAAACGCTGTCATCACCTGGTTCAAAAGAAGAACCTGATTAAAAACCCCTGGAGGAAAATGAAATGAACCCATCTTGAATGCTTCTTGACTGTTGAGGAGACTGCCACCTTGTGGTCAGCTGTCACATGATGTGAAGAACGAGCTGTGTTGCCTGTGACATGTGCACTTAGAGCCAGACCTACGGTTCAGAGTGCAGGCAGCATCTGGCTCTGCGATATAGAATCAAATAGAATAGAATAGAATAGAATGCCTTTATTGTCATTATACACAATGTGCAACGAGATTGAAGGACAACTCTAGTGGTGCTAAGGGGGAAAACAACAGGGGTACCCTAAATATAAAGTCTATAAAAATAAAATTAAAAATAATAAAAATACAAATAAATAATAATAATAAAGCTTTTATTTTCAACACACGACCAGACTTTGTTCGACTTTCAAGTACCTCAGAGCTTGGAAGGGATATTTCAACTGTCCTGCTGTGTGTCAGTGGTGTTGGTCACTCACTGAATGCAGGTTGCTTCCTGGTGTGATCATTGTGTTTATATCAAATACAACTGTGCAGGTTGAAATATCCCTTCCGAGCTCTGAGGTACTTGAAAGTCGAACAAAGTCTGGTCGTGTGTTGAAAATAAAAGCTTTATTATTATTATTATTTTAATGAATGGTTAAGTCAACGAGGCTTTTATTTTGAAAATCAAACTTTTCCGTACCACAACCTGTAGTCGGTTCACACTTTTGCTGTTGGTTCCCAAACTTTATTCCAAAGCTCTGCTCTGCAAACATCTGTCCCTGATACTGTGATATATCTTTTGTGGTTTCCAAAACATGCCGTGTGTCCAAATGGATTTGAAACCAGAGCTTTACAGATCAAAGAGACATCATTGGTCGGTTGTGATTGTGGGAACTCCATCAAAGTATACCTCTTTGATCTGTTGATGCATTTTGAAATGGGATTTTTCTTTTCTTTTGCATGTTGTGTTTTGTCACGTGAGTGCAGACCGTCAGATCCCAGTGTTTCTGGACTGTTTTGAATTTGCGCCCATTTCACAAGTGTTGGTTGAAAATATGGAGAGTTGATGTCAACCAACAACCCTCCATGGAGTTGACACTTGAGGTTTTCCAGTCTCATCTCCCATAGGAGGAACATCCCAGGTCCAACCCCTGCGGTAGGCAGCCAATCCCAGACTCAACCCAACTGTGTGTGTGTGTGTGTGTGTGTGTGTGTGTGTGTGTGTGTGTGTGTGTGTGTGTGCGCGCGCACATGCATGTGTGTGTGTGTCCTTGTCCTTGGGCTGGTACACTGTGCAGCAGGATGGCTGGAGGCTGCCTGACGGGACGACTTCTCTCGCTGTTCGACTACAAGACAGAAAAATACATAGTGGCCAAAAATAAGAGAGTTGGAGTTTTGTACAGACTCATTCAGTTATCCATCATCGGTTACATCATCGGGTGAGTGATTTACTTTGTTTTCTCTTGATGACTTTATCCGTAACACACAAACATGTGATACTTTAATATGTTGAAGAAAGGCCAAACAAAGAGACCAAGTGGACTCTATTTTATGGATATAACAATAGAGTGCACATAACAACCACATAACAACCACATGTGGCCACAACCATATAAACATTGTTACTTTTAAAGGCTGAATGACTGCAGGAGGTCGATGGTACAGCCTAATGTATGTGTTTAGCTTAACAGAAGAGCTTCACTGCACATATGTAAACTCTGTGTGGAACAGCCCACCTCTGTCCAATGGATTCTATAGTATCACACCAATACTTCAATAATTCATTTGAAGAGCATTCATCATAGCAAAAACATGTCTTTGTACATTTCAGCCTTTCAAATTCAACCAATTAGGCTGTTTATTGCTCCCACTGTCGCCCTCAGGTGGGTTTTCATAAGTAAGAAAGGTTATCAGGAGACAGACGAGGCCATCCAGAGCTCCGTCATCACCAAACTGAAGGGAGTGTCGGTAACAAACACCCCGGAGTCCGGGATGCTGGTGTGGGGGCCCGAGGACTATGTCATCCCACCTCAGGTGAAAGCGCATGGCAGCCATACAGCGCATGTACAGTACAGGTCTGTAAAGCACAGTTGTGTGCTCAACCTGCACTGCAACAACATTTGTTGTAGAAGTACTCAAATAAGCGAATGAGACTCATTCCCAGTACTTACCTAACCAAACAGTTCCGTCTAGGTCAGTGGTTCACAACTGGTGGGTCGAGACGCACAAGTGTTTTCAGTGGGTTGCGGGCCTTTGACTGGGAAAAAAAAAAGTTAAAAGATCCTTGTGCTTTTATTTTGAAGAGGATTTTTTTAAATGCATCAGAAAGTTTCCTATTCACACTCCTACACAGCAGGTGGCGATGATGTCCCCCAATGCTAATTGGCATTTGCTATTTCACAGATAGAGGAACCTCCAAAGTTTGTTCTCATATGCTAATTGACCATTGAAACGCAGAGTACGACACCGACAACATCAAAATGCAACTAAGTGAGTGTGAAGGGGAATATTTCCAGCATCGCCATCTGCTGGTAATATTTGTTTATCATTCAACTTGTTTTTTGCGTTACTATCTCAGGTTCAAACTGCACCTTCTTTTCAACAAACACATTTGAGTAGTTTTGCGCGATTTGGGTCTCGGCTCTTCATTAAGCGGTGATGGTGGGTCCCGAACCCAGACCAGTTGAGAAGCACGGGTCCAGTTGGGAACGTCCCATAATAAGACAACGAGGCAAAGAGCAGCATCTCTGCTGCCACCACACGCTTCTAGTGGCCCATTTAAAATCAATCAAAGGGTTTTTTAAGTCTACTCATTCTTTTTATGTTTCCTTAAATCCTCCATACTCATTCAAGGCCGCTGTGTGAAGTTGTTGCTGCACTATTAGACACAACATGGCAGAGAGTGTGCAGCAGCAGGCGAGGTCACCATGACATGATGTCTAAATAAAGACCATGTGTGTGTTCCCACCGCACGCAGGGGGAGGACGTTCTGTTTGTCGTCACCAATTTCTTAGAGACGCCAAACCAGACGCTGGGACACTGTGCTGAGGTGAGATGCATCTGTCCACGTCAGGAAAAGGTTCATCATCATATCTGGTTCAGTGACATCATGTGGTGAAGTTACACGAAGAGTTGAAACACCCAAAACTCACGAGATGTTTCTGGGCTCCTGTAACAACACGATGAAGCAACAGAGATGCTTCCTTTGAAATGATCGTGAAAGTAAACATTTCATTCCTGTAGTGATGGAACTTGCATACTGCACCTTTAAATTGGAATTCATGGCTGTATGGTAGACCATAAATACTATATATATAGATATAGATATAGATATATATAGATTTGCTTTGTTTGCTCTGTAGGGTTAGTGGCAGGTTTTCATCATGCCCTCTGGTGGTGGTTTCACCTGGTTGCAGCTTGACGCTGCACCTTAAGAGGCCTGACAGGTTCACAGTGTTTGGAGAGTCCGTTAGCTTCGAGGCTCCATGTCAAACCTCTGTACGCTCTGCATGAAGTAACTCCGCCTCCTCGCTCTGTGAATAACTATGTTTGATTTAAAGTTGCTTTATTTACTCGCCACTGTTTAACGTCAGATCGTGTGGAAAGAATTCCTGCCGGCCCTGTCTCCAGGAGACAGAGTGGTTCACTGGTGTGCGATTATCAAGACGAGTGGGAAATGGCCCACATGTCATTTTCATAATCACCTCAATTTTTCTACTCCCTTTAAAAGGTGCCGTGTCTAAGGTTTGGTGACGCCTGGAGGTGAAGTCACATGATCCATCACCTCACCCTCACCCATCTAAGCATGCGGGAAAACCTATCTTAGACTTTGGTTGTCATTAAAACTCAAAAGATGCTTACTATGTCCACTCTGGGCTACTGTAAAAACATGGCGGCCCCCACAGAGAGGACCCGCCCGTAAATATACATTACTGGGCTTATTTAAGGGTAAGAGAAAAATAAAGCATTAGTATGGTGGTCATACATTCATGAATGTAATTGTTTTGCACTATTCATAGAAGTGACAAAAATGACCAAAATCGTACACACTGCACCTTTAATGTATATTTACATGTGGAGTGGGTCCTCTCTATGTGGGCCGCCATGTTTTCACGGTAGCCCAGAATGAACGCACCCAACGTCCCTTGTGTTTTAATGACAACTGAAGTCGACCATAGATTCTCCTGTCTGCTCAGAAGGGTGAGGTGATGGGTACATCAAGCAACCCCACCTCCAGATGTCACCAAATCTTTCACACTGCACCTTTAAAATGACTTTGAAGTCGTTCTTTCTTTGAGAAACCTTTGCATTTGGTTCGCTCCATGTCCAGTCCATTAAGAGAGGAGCAAAGATTTATGCTGTGAGCCATCTGTTCACTGAGTGTGCAGCGGGCAGATAAACAGACAGTCATGCTGATCTGTGATTGGCTGCTGGGTTAGCACAGGCAATGTTCTTTGTTTACATCGTGACGAAAGATTTCAAACTTTAAAAAAAAAAAAAAAATAGGCGACACCTCGCACTCTACTTCCATTATTTTATAGTTATGGTATGAATCACTGTCCACTGCTGTGTCTTTGGTGACGCATGCAGAGGAATGTAAACTCATGTCCTGTGTGAGCGCTGCAGAGACATAACACACTGTTCCTGTCTGTGTTTCCCATCTCCTGCCCTCATCTGACTGCTCATTAGGTTTAAAGGTGCAGTGTGTTGTAACGGTTCAGGGGATTCTCATGATTATACTGTCTCTGGCATGTAAACATTTTAAATGAAGATAAGATAAACGTTATTGATCTCAGAGTGGGGAAAGTTGACATGTTACAGCTACAGCTCAAGAGACAGAGATTTTTATATATATATATATATATATGTATATATATATGTATATTATACACAACAAAGGATACAATTGCACACACATTATTGCACACAAGAATCCCCTAAGTAATGATACAGTAACAATACAGCCTCAATAATAGTCATAATAATGATACATTTAAAGTATGCCATTATTTTATGCTTGCTCTATTTTCGTCTAAATGTTGTTTTCCACTTTCTTTCACTGTGTGTGTCTTGATTGTATGTAAAGCTCATTGAGTTGGCCTGTGAACGAAATAAGTGATATTTTTCCATCCAGAGTCCTAAGGTGCTGGACGGTCACTGTCGGGATGACAAGGACTGTGAGGGGGGACAGATGGTGGTGGCTGGAAATGGTAAGATAATAAAACGAAGTTAACAGACTTAAAGGTGCAGTGTGTACGATTTGGGGACGTCCATTGGTGAGGTTGCTTGTTGTATCCATCACCTCACCCTCACCCTTCTGAACATGCAGGAGAACCTGTGGTAGACTTCAGTTGTCATTCAAACTCAAAAGATGTTTAGTACATCCTTCTACTACTGTAAAAACATGGCGGCCTCCATAGAGAGGACCCCCTCTTCATGTAAATAAACATTAATAGGCTCACTTTGGGGTAATGTCAAAAAGAAAACAACAACAATACAACATACATGATTATAAATTCATGAAAATGTCAGAATGTTATTGTTTTGTAATATTTTTAGAAGTGACAAAATTGACCCAAATCTCACACACTGCACCTTTAATGTGATTGAAATAATTTGGGTAAATATTCGGCAAACGGATCTCAGAGTTGGAGGTTGACCTGCTTTCTTCCTCACAGGGATCATGAGCGGCCGCTGTGTGAGAAAAGATGTCAACTCCACCGGCACCTGTGAGATCTACAGCTGGTGTCCCATCGAGAGACAGTACAAACCCAAGTAAGAACAGGAACTCTCCGGAGCGTTCAGCCGCGAGCAGCTCGTCACAGTTCATATTCACGGACCGAACTCTGCCAGAATTCTGCACAGTCGACGTTCAGCCGCTAACTCTTGTTGTTTGTTTACAGGGGGCCTTTGCTGACCAACGCAGAAAACTTCACCATCTACATTAAGAATTTCATCCAGTTTCCAAAGTTCCAATTTTCAAAGTTAGACTTGTTCTCTTTTGCTTTCTCCGCTTAAAGGTGCAGTGTGAACGATCTCGGTCACTTTTTCTCACTTGTGTCTATAGAAATGAAACTACGAAACAATTCAATGGACATTTGTACAAATGTATGATCGCCCCAGTGTGTGACTTGCTTTTTACATAACCCTGAAATTAAATGTATATTTACACCAGGGGCGGGTCCACCCTGTGGGGCCGCCATGTTTTTACAGTAGCCCAGAGTGGACGTGCTAAAAATCTTTAGTACGTCGTTTTAGTGACAACTGAAGTCACAGGTTCTCCTGCGCGCTCAGGTGGGAGGGGTGAGGTGATGGATGCAACATGCAACTTCACCTCTAGATGTCACCGAATCTTACACACTGCACCTTTAATACTTTCTACAACTGGGAATGGTTTTCTACAGCAGCACTACACATGCATTTATGTGTGTGTGTGTGTGTGTTCCTCTCCACCAGGTCTAATGTCCTAGACACAACAGATGGCTCCTATTTGAAGTCGTGCAGGTACGAGGAGCAGCTCCACCCGTACTGTCCCATCTTCCGCCTGGGAGACGTCACGCGGCGAGCAGGATTTGATTTCAATGACATGGCCAGATTTGTCAGTACAACTCAAAATACAATGATGTCTTTTAAAAAAAAAATGTTTTTTCATTTGTGTCGGTTGAAAAGTAGGGCGTGGATATTGTCACCATGTTGGATTGTTGTTGCGTGTTCCAGGGCGGCTCTGTGGGCATCATGATTGAGTGGGAGTGTGACCTGGACAAAGGAGACTCCAGCTGCCACCCAAAATACTTCTTCACCCGCCTGGACATCAGCGCCTCCAACAAGACCATCGCGGCAGGTTTTAACTTCAGGTCAGCACCGCTACAGATACACTTTGTATTCATTTATAGGGTCCCCCCCCCCCCCCC
>JAFBJT010109849.1:0-23082 GCA_016785325.1 Chascanopsetta lugubris
ACACTTGAGTGATTTTTTTTCTTTTAGAACTTCAAAATAACTACTACAGTCAAGCAATTTGACCTGAGACACAGTCGTATACACAAAGACCCATACTGATATAAACACCATGTGAGGATGGTGAAGACAGAATGGAACAACCAAAATTACTTTTATAATGAACAAAAAAAAAAGTAAATATTTGTCAATACTGATACAACTGCAAGAGGAAATGTAAATCATGTGACCATCGATGCGGAGCGCAACTTGTCTGCTGTTGCTTGTGATGTAAATTAGCAACACAGCAAGTTTATCCATCCATCCTAACCAATCTACAGCATTGCGGGTTGTCAATGCTGATTCTGTTTTTGCACCTCTGGAAAAAGGAAGGATATTGAATCAATGATTTAGACCAGATGTGTCGTCAAATGTGTCCAAATAATTGATTCAAGCTTTGTGACTGAATAATCCTAATATACCTTAAACAAATACATTAAAAGACATCTAAAGGTGAAGTTGCATGTTGTATCCAACACCGCACCCTTACCCTTCTGTGAGTTTGCAGGAGAAATGTCAGTGGTCATTAAAAGTCAAAAGATGTTTAGTGTGTCAACTTTGGGGAACTGTAAAAATATGGTGGCCCCATAGACAGGACCCACTCCTCATGTAAATATACATTAATTAGCTCATTTAAAGGTAATGGAAAAAAAAATACATTTAGGTGATTTAAATTCATAAAAGGGTCAGTATGAAATTGTTTTGTAATATCTTTAGAAGTGACAAAAATGAAATCTTGCACACTGCACCTTTAAGTTTAAACATGCTGGCTGGTCCATGAATTTGCAGCAACACAAAGAGCAGAATTATTTGTCAATGGACAAATTACTATTGGAGAGCTATAAAACGTTTCTCGTTAACTGTGTGGAAATGTCAAACATTTTTATGTTCTATTAAACGTGCCCCAATCCTTTTTCACGCTACAACACTAATCAAATGAAATTTCACTGGAGTGCATTTTCCTGATCTCATCCTCATCCCTACCTGAGGCCCATATGCTCCTCGGTATATTCAACATTCTTTGTATTACATTAAAGGTGCAGTGTGTACGATTTTGGTCATTTTTGTCACTTCTAAAACTATTACATACTGACATTTTCATGATAGTATAATCACATGTATCTTTTTTTTCACCTCTAGAGGTCATCAAATCTTACACACTGCACCTCCCTTAGATCACCACGTTAGACAACTTGTATCTGTCTTCCTCACAATGCTTCAAATGGAGAGAATTAGAGGCCATGACACGAAACTAAACTAAAAAACAAGATATTAGTCAACAAGAACTGCGCAAAACTTTGCTGCCGTTCCATCATGCTGTTGTGAAGAACACGCCGTGTTGATTGTTTGAGGATCTGGATCCAGAGAGAGGAGCTGGAGTGGGGGGCCCCTTGAACACAATAAGCCTTGATTCAGTGGATGAATATTCTCTCTGTCACACATGCACAAAGAACAAATTAGCAAACCTACTCCCAAAGATTGCGAGTGCTGCCTTTGATCATGAAATAATACTTGACCTTCTTTCTTCTGTCTCCTTTTCTGAACCTTTCCCTCTGCTGCAGCAGCTTTGGGGGTCATGATAATGAAAGCCTCTCTCTCTCTCTCTCTCTCTCTCTTTCTCTCTCTCACACTCTCACTCTCTCTCACACACACACACACACTTCAGGCAGCTGCTGCAGCTCTCAGGAACAGAAGGACAAGGAGCGATGTTTGTTTATCCCACATAGAAAGAAAATATGTGTGTGATCGCTGCGACAGACTGATGATAGCCTGTATTTGCAGCGGAGGGTCTCGTGTCCTTGGGGGTCCATATAGTGACTCATGAATATCTGCTGGAGCTGACAGTGATTGGCTATTGAGGTGAGGCGAGTGGCCTTGTCTGTGCTCATTGCCAGAGCTTCCAACAGCATACAGCAGTAGCCTCTCATCATGCCACTGTCAACAGCGAGGATGGTTTGGAAGCCACATGGAACAAAAAGCAGTGCTGCTGCTGCAGGTTATTATTCATCTAATTGTAGTTGATAGCCCTGCCATCAATGCTGTCCTTGGGAAAAGTAAATCCATTTCTACCAAGGCTCAAATAACAAGTGTTTGGCGACAATTTAACGCACATGGGAAATTGTGTCAAACATAACAAACAGAATGAAGAATACACAAGAATACTACTCGATTACTGGTAAATCATTTGTGGATGCACAATTAGACCCATTTAATTCTTAATTAGGTGAGTTAAGATAGCAACATTCTCATAGAGCCCGGTGGTGGTGTCATCCTCCCCCTCCTTGTTGTTGTTACTGCTGTGCATGTGATGTCAGACTGATAATGCATCCTTTTACTTCCAGCCCAGGTATTGATGGTAAAAAGAGGATGTTAAGACAAGTCCAACAGGGTTGTATTAAAGGTGTAGTGTGTAAGATTTCAGTCATTTTTTCTCTCTTCTATCCATAAAAATAGAATTACAAAACAATTAGTCAGACATTTCTTTAAATGTATAATCACGTCAACTTGCGTTCTACATACCTCTTAAATAAGCCCTGAGTAAAAGCATTCCAACTCAGTTCTTGGTCAAACCAAAGACAGTTGTGATTATTCTGTTATGCTTCATTGCTAAAACGTTCTAGATGTTTGAGCTGAAGGGCGGAGTCCACTGTCATTTGGGAGCATGTTCCCCTCTCTGCTATAGAAAATTAGTCGCAAAGGCTCATTTGCTGAAAGCATTTTGACTAGTAAGTGTAAAAAACTCAAGAGTATATTCTGTGTGCCAACCCCATTCGACATGGCTTCAGAGTCTGACACTGCAAACCGTTGAGTAGGATTACTTAAAAGCTCCAATGTAAAAAGATATCACTTCCCCCCTTGTCAAACAACAAATATAAAGTCCAGTTAATCTCAGTAAAGCTTGTCCTGGCAATGTGTAAACAAATCTATGACAAATGTCCGAGATGTTCGGAGGAAATTAAATTTTAGGTCACAAATGCTCTCCGTCTTCAAATGGCACACTGTGCAGCCTCAGCCTCTAAGACATGTGACGCGCCCGTCTCATTTCCCCATCTTCTGTCTGACACTCTGCATAGACGACTCCAGGCTATATATTGATTTCGATATGAGCTCACAACCTTGTAGAATCCAAAACAATCAATCAAGTCTGATCCAGTGAAAACCACGAGTGCCACAACACTTTCAGATTATTTATGGGCTGCATTTGACACAATGACAGTGGCTTCTATGTTATCGTTACACTATGAACTAAATTCTAACGCTAATGATCATGGCCGGCATTTTCAGCCAACCTAGCAATGGCATAGCTCCATTGTGATCGAGCTGATCTGTGCATGGATTGCTGTGAAATGTTGCGACAATATTTAAGGAGCCCAGATGATCAATTCTACTAATGATCCATTATGAGCGTTTGCTTGGGACTTGCACTCCCATGCCTTGGTCATTGACAATAGCTTGCAACAACTTTAGAGCAGTTTTTGAAAGGCTATATATGAAACTCATCCATTGCTCATTATCTCTATCTGCATCCACCCATCGAAGTGTATGGAGCACCGTGAAATACACTTTTTATTCTTTTATTTTTTCCCCATCATCCTTTAATAAGCAACCGAGGACTACCATTGGTTCTCCTGTATGCTCGCTAAATTCACTAAAGCTGCTCACTCAACACCCTTTTTTATTCATAGAAATCCTAAAAGGAGAGAGGCATAAATTTAAAAAAAATCAAACTAAGCACATAACTCAGTCTGTTGGCAACACTGCTCAGCTCACCTGCTTCTTTGGTTCGTCTGCGTTTGACTCCTCTGTTGGTCTCTGTATGTGCCAGCTCTCTTTGCTGCCTTTCAAACCAGGGAGAGTAATTAGCAGCAGTAGACTCTGCGGTACTAATTACCTTCCCTGATACAGCTGGAGGTGATCTGCCGAGTCCCCTCCTGAGTGAGACAGGGGGAGCAGCAAACTCAAAGACTCCAGCAGCACAGAAGACAGCGGTGATGGCAACACACGTAACCCAGACTGGGTCAGAATGGAGGCGCTTGGGCAGAGGTGGGTTATGAAGTGGTTAGCCGTGTTAGCGCGCGAGGTGTTAGCAGCTGAGGCGGCCGGAACAGAGTGCACAATCGGAGCTTCACTAATTGTGAAGGCAGGGGAGATAATCACCTGCAGCCATCAGATGATGTGAGCTGATGTGCGCCACAGATTGACTGTGGGACCTGCCTAAATGATAAATATGCACCTTTAAAACCAACCATTCAGTGTTTTTGATGCATGACAGAGACAACTCTGAAAGCACTCAAGTTATTATATCAATGCTAATGCCTGCCACATTAATACACCTGCTCACACATTATCAACGGAACGAGGTATAACGCAGGGGAGGCACAGTTACATCGGCCGTACTCATAGACTGTATAATGATGGATGAGGGTTGGTTTCTACAGAGTGCTAAATTGTGGGTGAGTCGCTCGTCATCATCTTGCTGATGCCGAACCCCTTCTACTTCCTGGTTCATCCAAAAACGGGCAAAGATGCTGAACACAGACACAGCTATGGGTGGGCGCACGGTGCCGTCGCATCACCCGCCGTATGTGTCGGTTCGGCCCAGGCGTCAGTCAAGAGGCCGAGCCCCTAAATATGCGTAATTTCAAACATCGATACCATTTTTAAAAAAATGCACCCCCTGTACAGTTGTCACAGGAGAAGATGGCTGAGTGAGACCAAAACCAAAGTTTGTACTAGGCTTTAAAAATGTTTAATTCACCTCCAAAGTTGGCCAGTAAAAAACAATGCAAAGAAACAAAGTAAATGAGTCTGTTCAGATTGGCTTTGAATAGAATATATAAACAAGAAATGACCGATGTGCTCTTATACTGCATCATAACACGTATACTGTGGCAGGAAATGTGTTTAAAACAACTGAATGTATTATGATGTATTCGAGAATACATATTCTAACTCATACATGCTATCATTGCAGCAGTATGGTGCCTTTCACAAGTGATATGTTTTGGTGACATGTCACAGGAGCAGTGGGTTTATCTGGGTTTCATCACCTGAGCTAATCCTTCTATACGCAGCAAATAGTTACTGTTGTTGCGTGTGTACAAAGACATTACACTCTGCGCTAACAAGCTATCATCTGTGAAGACAACTCACTTCAACAGGAAAGTGTCGATGTTAGAGTCAGTTTACATGTTTTCTCTCATCGCATATTTCCACCTGAGCAGGCGATTCCAATGTTTACAATATTTTCTGTTGTTAGTCCCGCGGCCGTTTAGCCTCGTCATGTCCACTTCCAGGTGTAGAGCCGGTCACGGCTCGTGTACCGGTCCCATCAGGTACTGACTGGTTTATGTGTTAGGTTCATTACACAGGTAATAAAACACATATTTAAGCACTCCACTAAGATTTATGTTTTGATATCGCTGGAAAACTCCCTTTTACTTGCTTTTTACATCAGGAGCGGGTCCTCTCTATGGGAACCACCATGTTTTTTTACATGGTAAAACATGGTTTACATGGTTTTTTTAACCCAGAGTGGACATACTAACTTTTGAGCTTCAATGACAACTGAGGGCTACCATAGGTTTTCCTGCATGCTCGAACGGGAAGGGTGAGGTGATGTGGAACATGCAACTTCACGAAAAAATGGCACCAGATATTACACACTGCACCTTTAAGTATGAGCAAATGCTTTGTTTACCAAACTCGTGACTGTATGTTATTGCGCATCCTAATGGTTGTAAAAAAGTGGCTCAAAGTGGTTTTACAAATGAAGGACAACTCTAATAATAAATATATAATACAACAATACTAATCATATTGTCATGTGTCATTCAGCAAATGTGTTTATCTAACATGCTAACATAGTAAACAGATTTCAGACAATAATGGACTGACTGGCATTTTACTGCTGCCACCCCATTAAGCATAATTGCCCCCAGGGAAAAACAATGGAAGGTAGATGTGGTTCCATGCATAGATGTCTGAGAGTTAATGCATCCCATGTAATCTGTTGATTACATATTATTTAGAAATGAAATAAACTAAACTGTTGAGGTTATTCAATAAATGCATTCTCCACAGTAGTAAACATGTTCAAATGTTTTTTTTCTTCCCGTCAGATATTGTATCTGAGATGCTACAGTTTCACCTTGGTATGGACTTATTTCTGAAAACTGGGAATAACACTACAAGAAATATCTTACACATGAGCAGCTGTCATGCTGAAGTCCTGTTTTAGCAATACTGAAGATCCCATGGCTGCGTGCCTTTGCAAGCAACTCGACAGGTGGTTCTCAACCAGTCTGGTTTCAGGACCCATCAACACCTCTTAATGACGGGCTGCAACTCAAATTTTTCAACTTCGTGAGTGTGAATACACGGCAATCCGATTTCATGAAAAATAGACTTCAAAATAAAAGCACTGATTTTTTTTGTGTGGCCTGGATTAGGGTTGTGCAGTATCTCGGTACTTAATAAGTACTGCGGTACTCAAAATGATACTATTCTGTGTTCGGAAAGTTACCGATAATCTTTACTCTCTAACTAGGATGCGCTACATTGTACCTTCAACAGTCCATTATTTATCTTTTTCAGGTTGTGCAACTGTGAGGAAGGAAAGTCTTTTTATATGGAGTTTTATCTTCTGCCCTTTTCCATGGATTTCTGCATAATACTCCCACAAATGTCTAAACTCGACATGTATATCAGTTTCAGGGTGGGGACAATTTGGCACGAAGGTGGAGAGGGGAATTTTCTTTTTTGATGAGCGTAGAGGGTTAAATTTCTAAACTGTATTTTATTTTGTCAATATACCAGATTTAACGGATTATCAGGGTGAGGTGTGGTTACAATAGGGATTTTAATCAGATCAATGAGTCACCCTGAAGTTCAGTAAGATGGAAAATATTGGAAACGAGAGCAAAAACATTTTTCAATCTAAATTAGTTCAGTTTGGAGACATTTACATTTAGGAACAACTATATTTTGTCTTTTGCTGTCCTCTGCCTGAGTCCAACATTCAGCCATCACCTGCCTCACTATGACATCTTTAAAAAAAATCTCCATATGTGTTATGATCCAAATGCTGTGACTTTATAGGGCTATGATGAGGACATTGCTGTCGAAACAAACTGTGAATGACTAATAATGTTTAGAATAATATTTTTTGTTTAAACAATTATATGGAGTCTTATTTCAGACATTTGAAATATTCATTTCCATCATAGATTTTTAAATAATAACGGGAGGATGTACATTTTATATAGTCACAGAGATTGCTTTACAAAGGTCATGGTAGAAGCCTTCGCATTGGATTATGCATCATTCAGATCATATTGTCTTTTCTATCCATTTTGAAGAATCACCTTCCCACAATCCTCCTGGTAGTGATTCCCCATGATTAGACATAATCATAGACTGTATATAAAAATGGACACATTTCACAGGACAAAATTTGACTGATTGAGACCAAAACCGAAGTTTGTACCAGGCTTTAAATATGTTGTATTCACCTCTGAAGTTGGTCATTTTAACATGGGAGTCTAAAGGGATTTGGAGGCCACCCCATGAACTACAGGTTTTTTTCACTTCGTGCTTCATCTATCTGCACTAGAGGTTGCCCATTGGACGTAATCTTTTACGACCACGCACACATTATACTATTTGATTGGGATTGATCAAAAAGACTCCCATAGCTAATGACACATTGCCATGCATATTTTTAAAAATAATTCAGAGTCATTTACTTTTTGTTTGTTTCACCACTAAACATCATTAGTTTGATGAGGGGTGACGTCTGTGTCTTTGAATGAATCACACAAATGGGCCTTGAGGGCTGACGACAATCCACTTCAGAACCCCTGACACTCACATCCTGCACACCCTGCAATGAAGCAAGATGGGCAGTTCCAATGTAGAAAGATCCCTGTCCCTTGTCTGTACTTTCAGAACAGATAAAACCGGTTGAAACAGGGACCCAATTTAGAGTTTTCACTTCAAGCGCTTGGCAACTATAACTATACGGCACGAAACCTGCTGGGCTACAAAGCTACCACAGAGACAGTCATAGTCACATATGAAACACTGCCAAGTCCGTCTGCTGACACAATGGCAACATTAACAGAACTGTTTCATCCTACTTTGCTTTGTTTTTTTGAATTGTAATTAACCACTCTGCTAGGATTAGGCCGTTTAGATGTTGTGGGTTTGATAGTACGAGTAACATTAACTTTCTCTGGAGCCGAGACAGACAAAAACATGTTGTAAATAGCAAGGATGCTTGTTTTGGAGTCTCGATCAAAGGTGTCGTAGAGGGAGAAAACGGCTGCTCTGCGCAATGGACTGTGGCTGTCGTGAGGCTCCATGACTCTCCGGCAGGGAAGTCCCTACTCTCTTTAGTGTCATTTCATGACTTTCTCTCAGTGTCTCTCACTCCTCGGCTCTCTCATGCCATCCCTCTCACTGTTGTTCTACGTCTCTCCCTCGCTTTCTTTAGTGGAGCCCACTTATGCTTTTTGATGGTCTCTCCTGGGCCCTCTCAGTCGAACCCCGTGCCCCTTCAGCCTGTCTCTCTCTCCCTCCCCCTCGAACTCGGTCTATATATCTCTGTCTCCTTAGAGGACCACTTTTACCCCACTTACTTTTTATTACAGTCTCTCAAACCTCCAACTCCTGCAGACCTTTCAATTGTTCTCTGCACTCTTTTTTTTTCACTTTTCGCACCGTCTGCCCTCGACATGTCATGGGATTGCATTTATCTGTCCTTGGATGCCCAGACTTGTTATTCTGCACTCAACCTGACTTTGCTGTGTTTGGTAAAAAGAAGTTGGCTCAAAAATGTCACCTCACTTGTACCATATTTTCAATTGTGATTGGGTTAACAGAAAGTAGAGAGAGAGCAGGACAATGGGCCATTCATGTTAATACACTATAATAAATCAATATTGGGACAGAGAGCACAAAATGTTTTAATGTAAATTAGTTCAGTTTGGAGACATTCACATTTAGGAACAGCTATATTTTGTCTTTGCTGTCCTCGGCCTGTGTCCAACATTCAGCCATCACCTGCCTCACGATGACATTGAAAAAAAATCTCCATATGTGTTATGATCCAAGTGCTGTGACTTTATAGGGCTATGATGAGGACATTGCTGTCAAAACAAACTTTAAATGACTAATAATATTTTGAATAATGGTTTTTGTTTAAACAATTATATGTATCTACTTTGGAGTCTTATTTCAGACACTTGGAATATTCGTTTCCATCATAGATTTTAAATAGTAATGGGTGGATGTATATTTTCGATAGTCACAGAGAATTGTGTTAGAAAGGTCATGCATTGGATTATGCATCATTCAGACTATATGTCTTCCATGTGTATAGTTTCTCTCTCATCACCACATATTTCTGTCTTTATCAACTTGAACATTGTTTTCTATCCATTTTGAAGAATCACCTTCCCACAATCTTCCTGGCAGTGATTTCCCATTAATAGACATAATCACAGACTGTATGTAAAGATGGATGTAGCGTCTGTGACGTCACCCGTTGGTTTTTGCAGAGTGCAGTTGAAGCTAATTGTGGGCGAGTCCCTTGTCGCCGTCTTTCCTGACTTCCTCACGTGTAACAAGTTATCAGTTGTGATTGGGTTAACAGAAAGCTGAGAGAGAGCAGGACAATGGGCAATTCATGTTAATCCACAATAATATAATAAAATGAAAATGATTGTGTTATTATCAGCTGGGCAAATATGTTTAAATGTTTAAAGTAAATGTACCGGAAACAATAAATCAGTCAAATAAATAGTTGGAGTTGATAATAGACCAAACTATTGGATACAAAGCATATATAGCTTAATAAATGACATTGACTGCATTTTGTGATGGGAGAGGTGTAGAACCCAATCGCAGCACAAAAGGCAGGACACCAAAGTACAGTCGATTTCTTTACTGTGGCAAGGTGATGAGATGGCAAACAATAGGGCACAGGCAAAAGGTGAAGTCAGAAGGCAGAAAACAAGTTGGTTCTTTACATGCTTTAACATTGTGGAATTTTTTAAAGTATACAGACCTTGTTGGTTGCTTTACTGTATCCGTGATTCTGTGATTGTGTTACAGATAGGAATCAACATTGAGATCTGGTTAATAGACACAAAATAGGTTGGCTAAATGAACAAAACAATGTCCATACAGTAAATTCAGTGACACCCTCCTTAAAATCAAACGTAATATATCTACTTAACAGAACTGCAGTAAATTCCCTTGCATTTCTAAAGATATGTTTTCTTCTTTGACAAACTATATTCCTATCCACAGAAGGAACGTCATCAGCCTTGACAAAGGTCCAACTGACTCATATAAACAGAATTTGGTCCATCATAGAATTTAAAAGTTTCCATATTACTATAAACTTAAATGCCAGCGGATTTGCATGATATGATTGACATGGTGGGATTGTCTCATTTCAAACTGAAGAAAACTGAATCCAAGTTTAATTACAATGCAAAAACTTTTCATGTGAAGAGGCCATATAGTCACCGTGACTCTAGACAGTGCAGAAAAAAGGAAGCAGCAGTACAGACTGAAAACAGAGGTCAGTTCAAGTGGCTTCAACAAATGGTATTCATCTTCCTCTTCAGTGAGTCCTAGTCGTGCAAGCCGAGGGGAATCCAGTCAATGTGATGCAAAGACTGACTGCTATATAACTCAAACCCATGTTACATTAAATCAAGTCATCAAGACAGTATTTGATACATTGTCCTCACTCAAAGAAATAGATAAAAAACAAAGACGGAGGAAAATATAGATTTCTTTTTGTTCTTGATCAAACTATTTTCTATTTGCACTGCACTTGGCGAATGCTTTTTAATAAATTTGGGTCACTAGAAAGGATAAAAGAAAAGAATAATACAAATATGCAGGGAAAAAAACTTTTTTGTAATTGAAGTATGATAATCATCCATATGCATGATGGAAGTCTCTAAGTCACTTTGCAATTTAAATGCTGAGATCCATGTTGCAATTTTTTTCCTTTTGGTGCTACAATTTTGTCGCTAAGGATTCCTGAACTAATTTATTCAACCAACCACTCGGTAGACTCAACACCTTGTTTGGCCATTTAGGATCTGTTTAAGAATACGATTATAGGTGAGTTCATACAACTCGTCCATTTTTAGATCAACGAAATAAATGCGACTTAAAAGTGTCACTGAAGCTCAGTTATCCTAGCAATGGTTTTCTAGGTCTACAAATGCTTGAATCATCTTGTATAAGGGAAATATCATACATTTTCAACCTTGGTGCCACTTGGTTGTGTAAATGAATGGTACTTCAATAAATTGTGGAATAAGTCTATTAGACTGACTAGGTTTGCAATTCTGCACCGGGTTTGATATGAACTGGTTCTGATGGGGACCAAACCTTAAAGGTGCAGTGTCACTTCTAAAAATATTACAAAACAATTACATACTGACATTTTCATGAATTTATAATCGCAAAAATGTTTTATGTATTCTCCACTACCCTAAAATGAGCCCTTTATTGTATATTTACAACAGGAGTGGGGCTGCCATTAGCTCAGAGCGGACAAACTAAACATTGTCTGAGTTTTAATGACAACTGAAGTCTATATGTTCAGAAGGGTGAGGCAATGGATTCAACCTGCAACTTCACCTAAAACTATCACCAGATCTTAGACACTGCACCTTTGTGCAGTGTGCTGTCTTTCTATAGTTTGAGTTCAGCGCTGTTTTCATGTCAGCCCAAGTCTGGTTGTGCAATGTAATCTTCTAATGCTCATCCAGCTCATATTTTGATTGATTGATTGATTCTTTATTTCAAACATATATATATATATATATATATAATAAAAAGAAAAGACATAAAATGAAATACTACTACTACATTACTACTTAATGTTTCATTTTCAAACTTTATACTACAGATCTACCCCTTTATTCAACATAGTAGTGCGACCCCTCTTTCTCTCCAAGACCACAATCTGACAAAGCAGATCCCAAAATGGATCAATAGATTGTAGCTTCCTTGCAAAGAGTAACAAAATCCAGCACTTCAGCCTCTGTGGTGCTGCACATTGGCTGCGCCTGCCTGACCACTCATCCCAGTTCACAGGAAAAAGAAGGATGTGCCTTATTATCACGCAGACAGATCGCTGGCCTTAAATGCAGCCTGTCACACACAGAGCAGCAGCTGGTGAAAACATATGCCAAACCTCCGTTACAATGTATATAATTTCCCCTGCATTTTCTTCCATGCAGCTCCCCCCCCCCCCATTTAAAGGTATGCATTAGCAAAACAGCTCTTGATTGGGCACCCTGGTGTTTCATGCTTGACGAATTGATGAGAGTTGATTTGCACCCGAGAGGCATTACATGATGAGACAAACAAAGAGATAAAGGGAGACATTTTATGGGAGGAGATGCAGATCGGTGGACAATGTCATAAATCATTGGTGATCCCTCACGGAGGGTAACAATGGGCACGTGGTTACGTTGATTCGGATCTGACCAGTGATCCCATGCCCTGGGAGAAGAGATACATAAAACCTGACTTGTAGCTGCGTGTTTATAATCCTGTATTAATGTCTGTGTACATGTGTGTGTACGGTTTGGAATCTGTGCCACAGTTAGGATGAAAAAAAACAATCACATATCTATTACGGTAAGTTATTGGAGTCAGAGGGGACCTGATGGCCCAAGCTCCTTTGCACCGATAGTAATTGGAAGTGAGGATGATTGAATTATTTTCAGGCAGAAGTGGAACATGGAGGGGATGGAATACTGGAAACTCCACTCTGGATTGATCTTATGTTGCTCTGTAATTGCATTTAGAACAAAACAAATTCCCTGATATCCTAGGTTACATCTGGGATACAGGGGGTTATTTTATGTCCTCACATTCTACCAGTTATTGACAAAAATCAGGCAGAATTTGATAGGTACACCCTGCGATCTATCTGTTCGGATGTACGACAGGGGTGCCCAATACGTCGGAAGTGCCGGTCGATCGCCAGTCGATTGCCGGCAACGTGTTAACCAGCGGCCGTCACGCGTCAACACAGGAGACAGAGCGAGAGAGGGAGATAGACATGCACACACAGAGTGAGAGAGAGCAAAAGCGAGAGAGAGAGAGACACACACACACACAGAGTGAGAGAGAGCACGAGTCAGGAAGTAATACATCACTTCTACTCCTCCACGTTAGCCCCACCCGGTCAACATGGGCCCCCCCCAACATGGGCCCCCTTCAACAATGTGCCCCCCCCCCCGGCAACAAATCGACGACCACCCCCCCCCCGGTCAACAAATCGACGTCGACCTGGTAGATTGCTTTGACTTGGTCATTAAAAAGTAGCTTGCATGGCAAAAAAGTGTGGGCACCACTGATCTACGACAGCACTTAGCACTTTTATACATTCGTTTCAAAGTTTTTTAACAATCAATTTCCAGTTGAATTTCTGTTCTTCTCCACTTTAAGAGATTGGATGTGACCCTACTGAGTTTGGTACCATGGGCCTCGTTTCTAAAGTTTCCACATCAAGTTCATGATGTCTTCAAAAGAACTGTGACAGAAAATGTACCTCTGTGAAAACATTTGAGCAGACTAGAGATTTTGCATGACCACCACAAACATTTCTCTGGCACGTGACATGCCTGAATTATTTTGATAAAAATATATCATAGGGCTTATACAATGTAAATATTGTATGCCCTGGATATGAATGTCCTGTTTATGGGACACCATCAATCAAATTACACCACATCACAATGTGTGAACACTCCCACAGTACCAAGTAGCTAAATCCAAGCATACAGCCCCAAATGTGGAGCCCACCAGGTTTTCTTTAACACCAGTACTATGTCAATTTATGGGAAAAAAAACTTGTGCAACCTCTTTACACACACAAATATATAAACAAACAACCATTTCATCAATAAGATAAAGTCATGAATTAGTAATCTAGTATAACATTTTAACAATCAAATATATTCTAATTGTGATCAAAAGGTTTTTCATCTTTGACAGGCCATTTGATTCTAGGTGGCCGTGGAAAAATGCATTTAAGCCGTGATTTCCAACCCAACGCTCCAACCCACCGACCGGGCAACAGCAGCATTACGATGATGACGACTCGATCAGTGGTGCAGTGGACAATAGGGCAGCTCGAACCCTGCTGACGGTGCCTGGACAGCAATGGTGGTGTTCTGCTGTGCAGTTCTCAGGTGGTGTGCCGAATTATACCGGCCTGTTGTGTGCTGCACAATGTGGCACGCACACGTGACATACATTTGTCCCAGGAGGTGGCAAAGGTACCCCCCCTCCCCCGCCACAGTACGCTGACAATGCCACCGATGTGCAAAGCCGGTTGGATATAAAACAACAAAAGTAAAACAAAGATAACAATTTATTGATGGCATCAACAAAATGATCCATTAAATCGTGGATTCTGTCCAGACTCAGATTTACATTGTGTATGGCAAGAATCATTTCCTGCTGTGTCTCCATCACAGCAGCAGTTAGGACCTGGCAGTTCACACACCCCTCGTCCGCAGATGCCTGATGCGCCATCGACGGGTGCTTGGGGACACCTGCCTCATGTCCACTGTCCTCCATTTCCCCGGCTTGCTGGATGCTCACGCTGGTTTCAACACTCTCCAGATCTGTTGGAATAAAAATGTGTCGATTATGCATCTCCGTTTGTCCTGTGTATACATTTTACTGATATATATGTACAGTAATGTGTGCTTACAGGTTTTACAGTGCATTTACATTTTTACATATATGGAATTGCATATCCAAATTTGCAACTTGAATGAATAATACTCAGACATGAAGACAGTTATTTTACAATACCTTATGTAGTAACTTCATTTAGTCCTACAATCCCACAGTGTATTCTAGTATTCCCAGGCCTACAGAGTATTCGATTTGTGTATGCTTTTAGTGTATTTTTGAAAATAAGAGCATTTTTTTGTACTCACCAACGTTGGGGATCAGCTCCATGTTGCCTTCACTTGCTGCCACAATGCCACAGATGATGTCCTTGCCTATAATGGCAAACACGCTCTCTTGCTTCTCCTTCCCACTCTCTGTGCAATCAGCTCATTTCCCTCACCTGCTGTTCTCGTCTCACCTGCACTGCATTCACTCATTACTTCCCTAGTATTTGTGGTGGTCCACACACACACACACACACACACACCACTACCATCCAGATTGCGGAGTGACAGCTTTTTGTTTTGGACTCGCTCAGAAATATTTGTGACAAAGAAACAAAAAAATCAATATTAATTTCCTCTTAATGTTACTCTTATTTATTTGTGTAGTCTGCTCAATTGGTATACTAAATATAATACAATTGAGAAATGAGTGTATAGACTTTAAACATTATTGCAAAATCCATGAAAAGTGTTAAGATCTATGGTAAATGAAAAGTGCAAATTAACAACGAGGTTGTGTATTACGGGTGATGACAGATACAACAGGCAGTGTAACATACTAAACTGGCCTGATTATACGATCTGACAGATGTGGTAATGAGTTGCGCTCACTCTCGCACACTGGGTACAGCAGTCCTCTGCTCATGGAGCGGCACAGTTTCCCTACAGTCTCATGGTCAATAATATGGTCACTGCTTTCATTAATGTTACTATGTAAGTGTGGAGATGAGTGTACTTATATGTTGAGCTAATAGATGACCGAATTTCCCTTTGGGGATCAATGAGGACGGATCTATCCATGCAAGATATGCAGAGATATTGTCCATCCACCAACCTCCTCGCTGGACTTTAAAGGACAGGGCTGGATCCATTGACCAACTTGTTCAGTGGGGGGCTTTTTATGGCAAAAACATTTTCTGATCAATTATCTCAAAACCGTAGTAAATCATATATCATATATTCCAAAGTAACAAAAAAAGTATTTGAAAATGATTTATTTGCATTGAAAAAATGCAACCGAGCCCAGTAAGCATGAGCACGAGCAACAGGAACACAATTATTCAAAAGAACTTCCTTAACCTGAATGCAGGAGGGCAGAGGCTTAATGTGGCATATAGACCAGGCCTCACTGCAACCGGCCACTTTGCCTGATAATCTCAGATATGAAAATCCAAACCAGGTGGAAAAAGAGAATTACTCAGCCCTCACTTTCACCAGTTAAAAAGTGCACTTTGTTAATTGCTGGTATCAACAATCAACCTTCACTGTATGGTCCGGACAGAGGTTGATTGATCATTTGGTTGATGTCTTTGGTTCTTCTTTTGCTTTATTGATTACTAATACTTATTACCTTGACTTAATACTTAGTAATACATTTACAAATGCCAGACGTTAAGTCTATGAAAAGGAGACCTCTTCTTGTCAAGCGAATAAAAAGCCTGTCATGTGATGATAAGAAAACAAAAGAAGTGCTGGGAGGTTCAGTATCTTGCCCCAGGACATCACAGCATTTGGAGTGGGGAGGCTGGAATTGAACATCTGACCCTCTAGCTAAAGAGCAGCTCCTCCATGCCCTCAGTCACAGCTGCACCAATGCCCCAAAGATACTTCTGACAAAGTCCATATGAAAGTAATTCATTCTACCTGGGACCTTGGTATCCCCAGCACATGGAGTTGACTCTGTCCTTCCTTGCACAGGACATCTTTGTTGGTCCAATCCAATTCAGTGTTGAGTGTTTCAGCGATCGTATGTCACCTAGGTCAGAAATGAACAAAGTTAACAATTGAAAGCTCTGCAATCAAACACAATTTCAACAACACCAGTGACCCGTTGAGAGTACTGATCCTAATCTTGATTCGGTCGGGTGAATGGAGTGATGATGGCAACATCATGACAGTGATCCACTCAGGATCAAACTGTTAAATGTAGCTCTTCATGGTCTCAATATGCTCAGACTGCAGTACTTTACACTAACAATGCCCAGATCAAAAGACTGCATTGCGCTAGATGCATGATTTCAAAGTGCACCTCCTGGAGCCTTCACGTACAAATATCTGCCTTGCATTTATTCACGCTTTCTCCTCATCCCTTTGCATTGTACTTACACATGCAAACAAGATTTGATCTATTCAAAACTGAGTTCTGACCCCAGTGACATGTATTTCAAAGAATGTAGGATACACATGCATTCAGGAGAGACTGTCCCCCGCCAGAAATGACAACATAGATTGTCCTCCATCATCAAAATACAACCTATATAACCGCGTGTGGTGAGTGGTCGTCGAGTAGAACATCATAAGGTCATCATTTAACCAGGGAGAGACATTACTGTTGGTTACAATAACAGGCTATAGGCATGAAAAAAACATCTTGGGCTGTGCTTTTCAATTAGAGGTCGAAATCTTTCAATCATTAAAACGTGATCACTGGAGTCCTTCAGCTATATATATATATATATATATATATATATATATAACTTTTATAACTCTCTGGTTATATATTTGATTTAATTTGTCATTCATTATCTCAAATGTGTGTTGATGCCTTAAAGGTGCAGTGTGTAAGAGGAGAAGTTCCATGTTGTGTCCATCAGTCTGAACGAGAACCTATGGTAGACTACAGTTGTCATTAAAACTCAAAAGTTGTTTAGTACGTCCACTTTTACTACTTTAAAAACATTTCGGCCTCCACACAGAGGACCACCTCCTCATGTAAATATACATTAATGTGCTCATTTTGGGGTAATGGAAAAAAAA
Organism: Chascanopsetta lugubris; assembly: GCA_016785325.1. NCBI lineage: Eukaryota > Metazoa > Chordata > Actinopteri > Pleuronectiformes > Bothidae > Chascanopsetta > Chascanopsetta lugubris. The sequence goes on from JAFBJT010109849.1 coordinate 17,754, forward strand.
AACATTTATGTGATTAAAAATGTATGCAAATGTCAGTATGTAATTGTTTTTTTGAAGTATTTTTAGAAGTGAAAAAATGACCAAAATCTTACACACTGCACCTTAAAAACTACAGAATATGATTTGTGAATCTATTCCGTGCATCATTTTTCTATCATAATCAAGTATTTTGGTCAATCATAACAGGTTTAGGTTCAGGGCCCAATAATGACATTACACCTGGTTTTATTTTTTTATTTATTTTGTTTGTTTTTCTGTGTACACATGGGAGTGTGTGTGTATGTGTGTGTGTGTGTATGTGTGTATCAGCGAGCCAGAGGTAGTTGAGCTCCCTGCATGTCTGACCTTATCTCAGCCTCCTGCAGTCATGTGACATGCAAGCCAGATGCTGCTGTTCTTACCCACCGCAGACTGCATGTATTTACTTGGCCTTCATCAGCCCCATGCTTTGTAACACACATGGAAAAGGGGGAAAAATAAAGGAAACCCATTTATATACCTATTCTTTTTTTAATGAAATCAGACTATTAACTGATAACCTGTGAAACTCCACAGGTGACACTCGTTGGTCAACACTGGCTTAACATTTGAGTATAGCTACTGCATTTATTCACCCAACGACATTCATCTGTTCCGTGGGAGTATGTATGTACGTGTATGCTCATTGACAATATTTGTATAGAGACCAAGTGCAATGACTTACAAGCTGCAGTGTGTAAGATTTACATCATTTTTGTCACAGAATATCACAGAACAATTACAGAGTGACAGTTCTATGAATTTATCATGGATCATTTATAATTTATAATCCTCTAAATTTGTTATTTTCTTCCATTACCCATAAATGAGCCCATTAATGTATATTTCCATGAGGAGCGGGTCCTCTCTACACAATGCATCTTTAAATTATAATACATGTCTACTGGTATTGACATGTATATTTGATAATTAATTCTAAATGTTGTTGTGTTCTTGTTCCACATAACCCATAAAAAGTCCATTGTTCATGCAAATGCACTGTTGTTTTAAATGTCTTTAAAGGTGCAATGTGTAAGATTTGGTGACATCTCGAGGTGAAGTTGCATGTTGTATCCATCACCTCACCCTCACCCCCCTGATCATCCAGGAGAACCTATGGTAGACGTCAGTTGTCATTAAAACTCAAAAGATGTTTGGTAAGTCCACTGTGGGCTACTGTTAGAACATGGTGGCCCCTCTAGAGAGGACCCCTCATTTAAATATACATTAATGGTCTCATTTAAGGAAAATGAAAAAGAAAAAAAAAACATTTAGGTGATTATAAATTCATGAAAAAGTCAGAATGTAATTGTTTTGTAATATTTTTTGAAATGCCAAATATGACTAAAATCTTACACATTGCACCTTTTAAAGCCTGAAACTGCCACTGCACCACCATTGAGCAAAGCCAAAATCAACGATGGCCAAATCAATCGAACGACCAAAGGTAAACTAATCCATCAAAACTAGAAGCAACAATCAACTGTACCTTAGATTCCAACCACTACTGAGTGTTAATCACTCAATATGCAAAATATGAAACAATCCTTATCAGTCTTTTAATCAGTCGTGTGATATTTCTTTCCATGTTCAGGTTCATTTTGCTCCTTTGTCCCATCTGAGCCTATCAGCTCAACTCCTCCAACTCCCTCAGGTCACTGGCTTACATGAACTTTTATCATCAGTCATTCCAAACCCATTCACTGTGAACTATCTGTCTTCTGCCGGTCACTGAACCTCCTTATCAACACGCTTCTACTGTCCTTCAGCAGACATTTCAGTGGCTCTCCTCTTGACTGTAGTTCATCATCAGATTAACCATAACCATTAACCTACTGGCATCATCACAACATGATCTGGACAAGCATGACCCCACCGATGTGACGTACCCTGTACATGTGTTGAACGTGTGGCCCGCAAGATCATTTTATGTGGCCCGCGAGAGCTTAAAGACATATGATTGTCTAAAAATAAAAGTCTAAAGCATACATCGCCCATTAACTCTAGAGAATCACACATGCCACTTTTTATTTGTAGCAATATGTTCAGTGTGTTTGCAAGTGCAACAATATGTCTGTCTTAAAATAAATAATAGATGAATACATACTCAAATATGAGGGCAATTATTTTACAGTATGCTGGGCAGTAATCACATGTACACCCACAATTCAAACCAGCCCCTTGAGAGCAACCACAACGCTGATGTGACCCTCGGTGAAAATGAGTTTGACACCCCTGGTGTAGAGTATCAGAAGCAGGTGACACACTCCCATAGGGTGCCCCCAACTTCACTGCAACTGCTGGTGTCCGCTCCACATTCCAGTCAAATAGTCACCTGCCTGCATTTGTCCCTTAGTCGACCAGCCCCCTGCCTCATCTTGTCCCATCAAAACCCCACATTCACCCCTTTCACGGACTCAGTTTGGTATTTTAGGAGAGATCCTGGTGATGGAGCCCCCAGAAGAATGTGAGGCTCTCTACAGATGCCTGTGTCCCCCAGCTGCTCCCCATCAACCGGACCATCCATTTGCCCTTCGCTGAACTCCAGCCCTGGCTTCCCGTGACATCTCCCATACTGGCCGTCATCAACCACCCCCCCCCCCCCCGCCCCCACCCCCCCCCCCCCACCCCCACCTTGCTCTCCAACTGCTGGCTGCATGGCACTGATGCCCGTGGAGCCCTGCCTCTGTCTACCTGCCGATGTCTGCAGCGATATAAGGTTCCTCTTGTCATCCGCCAGCTTAACAAGTCAGCGATCAGGGTCATCCCATAATATTGTTCTGCCATTCCCCTGCCCCTTCGGTCCTGCTCACAGGGTTCAGTGGTTGACCCACTTGTTCACCCTGCAAATAGGTACAATCTTGCAGCTACACGGGTTGTTGCAAAGTCTTTTTGTTGTGCTCAGGTGAACAGAGACTCAAGAATCACCGGATGTCTTGAGCAGAGGAGTCTTAAATTAAAGGTACAGTGTGTAAGATTTGGTGACATATAGAGGTGGAGTTGCACGTTGTATCCATCACCTCACCCTCACCCTTCTGAGCATGCAGGTTCAAATGCACCGTATTTTCATTACATACATTTGAGAAGCTGAAAAATGTCCTTGATTTGTGTTGCAGCTTGTCAGTAAGAGGTGATGGTGGATCCTGAAGCCAGAGCAGTTGAGTACCACTGATCTAGAAGGATTTTAGTTCCACCTAGCCCTTCTGATGGTCCCACTTGGATATATCAAAAGTCAAATCGTGAGATCACTCACAGTATTTCATTGTCAGTAATTCTTGTGATTACCACCTTGGGTTCGGTCACAGGATTAAGGTTCTGGCTATGTCCAAGATAACATTATCCTGTTTTATGCTTTTTCTCTTATAAAGTGAATGGAGTTCAGCAAAGGAGAAAGGGAAAGTGAAGAGGAGGAGTGAGTAATGTCTGTCATTAACTGGTACCATAACTCCTCAGCCACAGTTTCACTGCCCCTTATTCTGCCCTCTGAGAGCTCTAACATTAATATCACATGCCATGTGCTGCATTTACAAATTATTGCAATGAACGCGCATACATGCGCATACACACATGGCCATATTTTCGAGGGGAAGCAAATACTTCCGTGCATTTTGGTCATTTTTTGGTTGGGTGGCCACAGTCAAGCTTGCGGGTGCAATATAGTAAGAAATGGGTGTGTTAGGGAAAGGCCACTGGTGGGTGACGGAGCTTTAGTGTTGATCATATAAAATCAAATCTGCAGACCTAATTCCAATAATCCTGACAGTCCTAATGGATTAGAGTGCTATCACACTATTAACTGTGGCTCATTTTTAACAGTCTTCCTAAAATACAACATTTTTTATTTTCCCAACAGCAGACTGGCCAAGGTTATTTTACTTTTAAAGATTAAAGAAGAGGAAATCACTCAACCTAACCCCATTAATGGATCGTAGCAGAAAATAAACAACAACAGCAAAATCAAAGTTTTTATATCAAAGTTTGGAGGAAATGATGTCTTCCTCTATAATAATCTAAAGGAACCTACTTCAATTAAATCAAATTAATTTATCAATTCTTTAATTCCCAAGTAAACCAAGCATTATTGGAACGTGATGCTGATGTTCATTCTGGGGTCGATAACTTCCAGGTTGGTATGTCTGGCATAAGAATATGGCAGTGCACCATTATTATCCCCATAAATATCTGTCTACAGGCAATGTAACCAAGACAGTCAGAAAATATCTCATGTACTGGGTAAAAACACGCATCATACAAAGAAATGTTTATCAAAATTCTGGATCAATGGGAGCAATGAATATTCAGTGAAGATGGATACAGCTTTTAGTCATTTTTGAAACTTCAAAAAATATTTAAAAACAATTACATACTGATATGTTCATGAATTTATAATCACCTAAATGTACTAACCCCCCCACCTCACCCCCCCATTTCCCTTAAATGAGCCCATTATTGTATATTTACGCGAGGAGTGGGTCCTCCCTACAGGAGGTGCCGTGTTTTTTTTGGTTGTTTTTTATAGTAGCCGGGAGTGGACATACTCAGCATCTTTTGACTTTTAGAATAGAATAGAATAGAATCTTTATTGTCATTGTACGAGTACAACCGAATTGAGTGCAATCCTTCTTTGTGCAGATAAGAACACATAAAACAATAAAAAACCAAAGCTGAAAAAAAACACTGTATAGAAATATATAAATATCCCATAAAAACACACACACACACACACGCAGGGCTTGTCCGGTAAAGTGCATTACTTGCACTTGAGTGCCATTATTGCTCTCGGATAAAAAACAGTGTTTGTCCTTGTTTGTATTTGTCCTGTATCTTCTGCCCGAGGGCAGCAGTTCGTACAGGTGGTGACCCGAGCGGGTGTGAGGGGTTTCTGCGTATGTTGTGGGCTTTATGGAGGCTGCGGGAGCTGTAAACCTCATCCAGGGAGGGGAGAGGGCAGCCTATGATGTTCTGCGCTGTGTTGACAACCCTCTGGAGGTTGCACCCTGTTGTGCAGGTTGACTCTGGCAGGTTGACTCTGGCAGGTTGACTCTGGCAGCGCTGTCGTAAACCCCATCACAGAGTGTTTAGGCTTCTGTCACATGACCCCCGTCCAGGAGACAAAAAAATAGATAAATAATCATACTTTAAAGGTGCAGGGTGTAAGAGTTGCTGACATCTAGAGTTGCATGTTGTGTCCATCCATGTTGTATCCACTCAAACTCAAAAGATGTTTCTTATCCAAAACAAAAATGGTGGCCCCCGTGGAGAGAACCCGCCCCTCATGTAAATATATATTAATGAGCTCATTTAAGAGTAA
>JAFBJT010109849.1:23212-44695 GCA_016785325.1 Chascanopsetta lugubris
AGTTTCTTTGTGATGTGGGTTTTCTTCAGTAGTCTCAAGAAGTAGAGTCTCTGCTATGGCTGTGGTGTTTGTGCTCCAGGTCAGGTCGTCCCCAATCTGGACACCCAGGAACCTGAAGACTGCAACCCTCCCCTCCTCCATCCCTGCTGATGGGTGATGGCTGAATATCTGTTCTATTCTGTCTGTAGCCAATGATCAGCTCTTTTGTTTTCGGAGTGTTCAGGAGCAGGTTATTGACCCTGTACCACACAGCCAGCCGCTTCACCTCGTACCTGTATTTTAATGACGACTAAAGTTGACCATAGGTTCTCCTGCATGCTCAGGAGGGTGAGGGTGAGCTCACCAAATCTTACACACTGCACCTTTAAGGGATATCTCTCACTTCCGTACCACCAGACAGTACTTAAATCTTTGAAAATGAGATAATGAGCAGCTGTCTTCATGGAACTAATTGCCCCATGCAGATCTTAAAGTATTGTGGTTATCGTCATTGATGTTTAAAACATTAAAACAATAATGTGGTTAAAATATTTCTTTACAGGCGGCCCTAAGCCAACTTTACAAATAATCGCCTATTTATTTGCAAATGTCATGTCCAGTAAAGCTCTGGGGATCTGACAAAGTAAACTTGATGATGTCATAGGTAGATAATTCGACGAGAAAAAGTCATTTGTTCAGACAAATGCTCTCTGATCCATGTAAGAGGAGGCACCTACTCAGCTGCCATCCTCTGACCTGCTGCAGACTCATAACAACACAAAGTATTTTTACACCTCTTTTTTTCCCCATACATTGATTTATTAGTTGCTGCTTTACCACAATAATAACATTGACCACGTTGTATTGATTTTCATTCTGGAGCGTCATGCAGCAAATTGATTTGATTAGCCCCCTCTTGCCCCACAAACTCCCTGTATACCACATCCATCACCACATCGGCATGCCTTGTTATTGAAAGATTGACTAAACTACAATAGATTTGCCAGATGGATACAGCAATAATGTTGTTGTTTTTTTTCAACGATCATGTTAAAGACTAAAGAAAAGTGGCAGTGGCTCAGTGGTTAGAGCAGTTGCCTTTGGAGGCAACTGTCACCAGTTTGAATCCTACTCAGGCCCTGCTGCAGTGTCACTGACCACTGATACCCCTAATAACCCTATATGTACTGGTTGAAATACCCCACGACCCAGATTACTGGATAAAACATGACATAATCTATTTCATCAAATGATTTATAATCACCTTTTAATTTCCATTACAGAAAACTCTTTTGCACTAAGGTACCACTGCATCTTTAGATGGATATTTACCATGACCATTAAAAATGATCAGTGTCCGGTCATTGATTGTAATACTTTAGCTAGTATGTATATGTATGTATATATAAAAAAAACTTCATACGCAGAATCTCAGGAGTGATATTGTCATTATCAATCTAACTTAAAGGTGCAGTGTGTAAAATTTGGTGACATCTAGAGGTGAAGTTGTATATCGTATCCATCACCTCACCCTCATGTAGGAGAACCTGTGGTAGACTCCAGTTGTCGTCAAAAGACATTTGGTGTGTCCACTTTGGGCTACTGTAAAAACATGGCGACCCCCGTAGAGAGGACCCGCTCCTCATGTAAATTTACATTCACAGGCTCATTTAAGGGTAATGGAAAAAAATAAATAGATTTAGGTGATTATAAATGAATGAACATTTCAATATGAAATTGTTTTGTGATACTAAAAGTGACAAAAATGACAACATTTTGCAAGCTTCACCTTTAAAGACTCACACTAATCCCAGGATTTAAATCAGCAGCTCGCCCCACGCTTTCCTCTTATTCTAATCAAGAAGCAATCTATTTATTTCCCTGCAAACAAATACACATATTCAAATGCAGGCACAAAAGGGCTTCACGACCACAGCAGACACAAAACAGAAGAACCGTCTCAGCTCATGAAGTTGTTAGTGAGGCGTCCCGTGTGTCAGATATATGGGTCATTACCCATCCACTGGATCACCCCACATTGCTGGATGCAGTCCTCTGCCGAGGCGATTGTTTTAATGGACGCCGATAATATACAAGCAGCAGCGCAGAGCCAGCAATTACAGACGGATGCATGTATTTTTCGTGTACAGAGGAGAGGACGACTTGGGTCTTTCTGTCGAGTGTTGTTTTTTTTTTCTTCCAATCTGGGATTTAATGGCATATTATGTTTTTTAATCCACAAATAAAATACTACATGTGGACATATTGATTATATATCTAACTCTAAAATATATATTTAGACTCGTGAGATTCAGAGGTTACTCTTACGTTGGTGTTTAAATATGTTAACGCTGTAATTTCCAGGGTCCGTTTCCAGCTTGTGGGACTCCACTTTATGGTAAAAGGTCTGTATTTATGTGGCACTTGTCGAGTCTTAATGATCACTCAAAGTTCGATTTAACCATGCATCCAATTATACGCACATTTACAGAGCTCATCCATATGCAGCACTTTATCAGTAATGTTCTTGCCCATGAACACTTAAGCTCTTGGATTTGAGAGAATAACATTCAACCGCAGATCCTGCTTGTAAACAATAATTTCTGTGTTCTGCGCCATAGTTCACGCATGTAGCAATATTTATAAATTAAATAAATTCCAAAACTGTATTTATCTTAAAACTCCTGTTTGGTCAACACTAATGGAGCCTCAGACTGAAACAAGTAACAAGTCAGACCTCCATAGAGGCTTCCATAAAACACTTTGTTCGCCTGAACAACTGGGAACCCAATGAGGTAAAGCAACCTTTGTAATTGGGAGCATGATCTTGTCCTTGACCGTGTACCATGATCTTACCTAGAGTGTTGTTCTGAAAGCAAACCTAAGAATTAAATGGCTTGTAACGATAACTGAGTAACACAATGTTAATGATAGGAAATTGATTGTACATCCATTTCAATATAATCACGACAGCACATGTCTCAAGACATGTCTCTTGGATTATTTCTTTACCCATTATCTAATCTTCCAATTCCAATCTCTGTATCTTCAATCTCTGTATCTTCAATCTCTGTACCTTCAATCTCTGTATCTGTAAAAGTGTTTTGAATTCCCCCCTTTAAGGAAATAGTCTTACTGTCCATGTGTACAGGTTTGATCTTAAAACAATGACACTTGCTCAAAGGCACTTTGGCATTGGGATGGTTACAGTAAGATCTAAGTGGAGATATTCTGGTTAAAAGACACGCTAATCTGAATCATTTTCATTTGTGAACTAGAATACATTGGCATGGATCATCTCCTCGGAGAGTTGACAACCGTTCATGGACGTACAGCAAACGAGTGATGAACTGATCCTAAATAGATCGTATGTGTCTCACTACCTTCCATGAACCATTATAAACCCGCCACTTTGCCACACGTTCCCATATCGCCACGCTCACAAACACAATAGCGTATTTTGACACCATTCTGGTTTCAACAAGTTAAACCATTTGCCTCAGTTTGAATGCAACTGGTCAAAAACTACACACAACATATTCATGAAATAAAACCAATGCAATGAAACAAGCTGTTATTGAATTAGATTCCGATTTATTGGAGTTCTTAAATTTGACTAAGATCTTCAAATCATCAGCTTCTACGGTGTGCATGCTGTGTCCTGTAGTCCACTCACAGCAGATGTATCAAACACTCACAGTCGCAGTGTAAGCACCACACATCACTTCATGCACAAAGACACACACAGTCACACACACACACACACACACACACACACACACAAGCAGGCAGAGACAAGGCTGTGAGTTTAATTATCACCTTGCCTCAGCCTAAATGAGGGTGTGAGGTTGAGTTCATACCCACATGGACTCTGTGTGTGTGTGTGTGTGTGTGTGTGTGTGTGTGTGTGTGTGTGTCTGTCTGTCTGTGCGTGCATGTGTGAAATAGGGAGAGGAAAAAGATTCCCTCATTAAATCACTTCAACATTCCGACTGTTTTATGAGCGGTTTCATTTTCTCATCCTGACTGATTGCAGGGCGGTCAGCTGATGCTGCCGTTAGGCATGTGACCCAAACCTCTGACACATATAGCATCAGTCACTCTATCCCAAAGTGATTTTCTTGAAAGGTACATTGTGTACGATTTTGGTCATTTTTTATCACTTCTCAAAATATTGCAAAACAATCACATACTGACATTTTCATGATGTCATGATTCAGCTGTCATGATATTTTCAATCGCCCAGAGTGAACATACCAAACATCTTTTAAGTTTTAATGACAACTAAGGGATGGCACTGGTCCTCCTATATGCTAGATAGGGTGAGGGTGAGGTGATAGATACAACAACATGCAACTTTACACTAGATGTCAACAAATCTTGCACACTGCAGCTTGAAACCAAATGTTACTTTGACAAAGCCCCTCAAATATGGACCCATGCAGAGTATATGGGACAAATGGCTTCATATGTCAGAGGACAATGGCATGTGCATTAGATTTAGTGCCCATTTGTTACATATCCCATCCAAATGAGAGAGAGAGAGAGATTGCCATGCAGGGCACAGTAGATCTGTCATATCCTCTAAAGTGACATTTCGGCACCCTGTGATCTACGATTTGATTACTATCACACATCTATGACATTTCACTAAGCTGAAAATCAATGGGGCTCAATGGAGAGGTTGTATCAGACATATATCATCCCCAGCATCTCTTATCTCCCCCCTCATTTTGACATTAGATGCAGAGAGAAGGAGAGATAGCCCCGGTGCTCATGGCTATAAAAGAGAGAAAAATGAAGAAATAAAAAGGAGTGGGGGTAATGAGTGGATTGTGATAAGGATTCAGCAAAGCAGTAAAACCTGGTGATGACAAATGATAAGCACAAAGAAAGAAAAGCACAAAAGAGAGGAAATGAATGAATGGGCTTAAAAAAAAAAAGTATACCGTTGAATAACCGAGGAGGAAGACGGGTCTCGAAATATATTCACCAAATAAATGACAGTTCAGTCACAGGTGTTATGGAGCTGTGATTCTACTATTTCCGTGGGGCAACCTCCGGTGCAGACAGATGAAGCGCACGAGGAAGTGGAAAAAGCTTGCAGTTCATCGTGTAATCGCTGGGGGCTGACTCCAAACGGGAGCAGATCCCCATAGACTCCCATGTAAAATGGCCAACTTCAAAGGTGAATTAAACATGTTTAAAGCCTCGCTTATTTTTATTTTATCGATGTGGGAAATTATGCATAGCTAAGGGCGTTCCCTCTTGAGTGACAGCTGAACTGATCTGACACGTACTGGGGATGAGGCGACGGCACCATGAGCCCACCCACAGCTCCATGTGCGTTCTGCCCTATTGCCCGTTTTCGAATGAACCGGAAACTAGGAGAAGTCAGGATTCGGCAAGGTTGCGACAACGGACGCGATTTGCTTCAAATGCACTCTGCAGAAACCAGTGGGTGATCTCATGGGCACTACGTCCATCTTTGTACACAGTCTACGACTATTTCCTATGAGGGTGAAGGGGCAGTCTTAATCCCCACCTCGTCCCCTGGAGCCTGCACGGCACATGTGTGCACACAATTAACACAAAACAACAGACACACACCGTATAGGTGAGCTCATGGTTCAACACCATGGCATTTGAATGTAAACCTGAGACTCCATAGTGATGCAATTATGCACATATGCAGCTCCAACAGGGAACAACAGGGTAAAAGATTAGTGTAGGTGTGTGTGTTGTGTGTGGGGGGGGGGGGGAACCAAAATGAAACACAGAGCTCATTTAAGCCACAGCAGCTGGTCAAGTTTCTCTGGTGGAATACAGTTGGGGAACTCCTTCGCCTCCTGCAGCCTGTGAAGTGAAATCAGGGTCTGTTAATGTTGAGGAGGACCCATTAAGACCAGATGTACTAATGACAGCGAGCTGGAACCTTTAGAGCCATGAGATACATCTGATATGACAACATGAACTGTTATGTCATCCAATGCACTTCACAGCTATCATGCAAAATTCAGGAATATGGGAACACATTTTGTTAATTTATCAGTAATTTGAACGTTTTTTTTTGTTTTATTTCTGACACATTTAAGCTTCACATGAGCAATTGTCATGTCTAAGAGTATATTTGGAAGATGCCGTGGGTCTTCAAGTCAAAGGCTTGCCAATTAACTTGAAATTCTTAATTTTGGAAATTGACTGATGGCAGACTGTTTACGCTCATGGTAAAAAGCATCCTTCTCACCACCCACACACACACACACACACACACACACACACACACACACACACACACACACACACACACACACACACACACACACACGGTATATGCTACCTTGTTTGTATATAAACACAATGGCCAGGTGTAATTTGTACAGCTGTGTTATCTCAGCAATTAGCAGCTGATGATACAATAACACTAACACACACACACACACACACACACACACGCACACACACTGACAACAGCCAGATATACAATTAATAAACTGAATATATTCAAATCTACCCCAGCAACACTGTTCATGACTTCCAGGTCACCGCTCTGTGTCTCTCGTGCACATGAACACAGAGCAGGTTTGTTTTTCATTGCTCTGGTACAATTCCAATCAATGAGGTAATCATAATTTGTAACGCACTTTGCAAGGTTTAGTGCAGGGGGATGCATCTGTCGAACATACTGCTGAGTGTGCAAATTGTTGGACTCGCTTGAGACCGAAAACATTACATTAGCTACAATGGATGACTTGTATAATGAGTTGGGGGATCAGAGGAAAACCCATATTTTGGAAAGCACCATCTGTGTCTGACTTTGATCGCGAGTCTCTTTGAGCCAATAAAACAGTGCACTATGAAAACAAATACAACGCCACAGACTTACAAAGTCAAAATGACAACAAAAATGGTTCCACGGTTTTGAGGCTTCGGCAAGAGGAAAATGAAAACATGAAACAGTTTAAGAGAGAAGCCGTGGAGGTAGACACACGAGAGTTATGTATGAAACACATTGGAAAGATTTAACTCTGTACTTTCACAAGACACATGTTGGTCATTTGAAAGCAGATCTGATTACCGAACGGGCTTAAAAGGAGATGAGGACAAATATACAGTAGGTTTCAAGGCGCAGTCCTCCAAAGCCAAGAAAAGCAGGCCCCACCTCGAAAAAAAGTGATCATCCCACCTTTTACCATGAGTCCAATGAGGAAAGTTACCCCGCACGATTCAGAAATAAGTACTGCCAGTCTTTCGCTTGAAACCGAGTGGAGGAAGTAGTGCTTGTACACCGTGGCTGTTGATATGCACTGCATTGTCGGTGACATACTTGCTAACCGATGGCTATTGTCTACTTCAGGTCTGTCCGGCTTGCTGTGAGGACTCCTGCTGTGCACTGGAAGCGTGTGCACAGATCAGTGGTTCAGTTCACGCCAACAGCCAGACAATTAGTTTTGTTCAGTCCAAAGAAAATGATTAGTCATATTTATTATTGTGAGGGATATGAAAACTGGATTTTATTTTCATTCTTATTGTTGGCTATCCGGATACAAAAAGGATTTCATCTAAAACTACGATAACCAGTGGACTCCTTCCATAAGTGGCATTTTAGGCAGGTAGGAAGTGCATCTTTAGCTGTGATTTATGTTTTGCAACCATCACCGGTCACCTCCATGACTCAGGTACTCAGTAAAAGTGTGCAAGATGTTGAGGTCCGCAGTTGACCCCTCCATCTTGCTTGAAAAGTCTCGCTGTGCTTGTGAGAGGGACTTTGAGGAATATTACTTTAATACTTGCCCACTTCTGGAAGCTCCATAATATTGATATAAAAGCAGTTTGCGCGGAGGAACTAACTAGAACTTAAAAGTGCTGAATTACTTTCTTAGATCAATTATTTAAGAACAGTTTGAAAAATGTGAAACAGATCATTATTCATGTAAAGCACGTGTCGAACCCGTGGCCCGCAAGAGCTTAAAGACATGATTGTCTAAAAGCTCTGTTACAGCTCTGCTCTCTCTCTCTCTCTCTCTCTCTCTCTCTCTCTCTCTCTCTCTCTCTCCCTCTCTCCCTCCCTCCCTCCCTCCCTCCCTCCCTCTCACACACCCTGTTCAGCTCATTATTCAATTACCAGCCACACCCACTCCCCACAGATGCACCTCCTCCGCCGAATCACCATCCACCTACGTAAGCCCCAGTCTCACTCTCCCAATCTGCCAGTTCGAAATGTTCCATACTCACTTCCCAGCGTTCATTGTCTTGCCTGCTCGATGTCTCCTGTCCCTGGTAACCCGACCCCTGCTTCTGTCTCTGATTTCGATCTCTGTGTGATCCTGACTGTTTTCTGTGCTACCTCAGTAAACCTTACCAACCCTCCACCTTGGTCGGCCTGTTTCTACTGCGTTTGGGTCCGACCACACCCGTCACAAACTAGTTCATTACGCATGCCACTTTTTATGTGCAGCAATATATTCAGTGTGTTTACATTTTCACATTCATGTAAATGCATGCACAACATTTGTAACTTGGATAAATGATCATCACTTTGGAGGACAGTTATTTTGCAATAAGTTAAGTAGTGAGAACATTTAGTCCCACGATTAAAATGTCCCCCTTTAGAGCAACCGTAATGCTGATGACCTGACCTGATGTGCCCTTCGGTGAAAATCAGTGTGACACCCCTGAAATAAGGTCTCACATGTCTGCAGACATGATGCTCGCACAGAGTGGAAAACATGACTGTAAATCACTGAGGTCAATCTGATGTATATGTTCAAAACCACACCTTCCCCTGACTGATGTGTGATTAATGTCCAATGTTGTTTCTTGGAGGTGACTGTGCAGTAAAAAGGCCTAATGTCCATAATTCATCTGTTCATAGACTCACAATTCCTGTGTTGTCTTCATGGAAAATAATGCAACTTTGATGAACTCTTATTGAAAAAGCATCGCACATACGAGGATACAAGGATGGTTCTCTTACTGGTACACACCTATGTTATCCTTTCGTATTCAATCCATCACTCGCCTTTTCTAATGACACCAGATTGCTGCAGGCGAATGTAAAACGTGGATCAGCTGAGATAATTGATACAAACAACTGCTCGATTACAGTGTACACACACCTGACAAACAACACCAGTGGTTCCCCTACCCCCCCCCCCACCCCGCAGAAGATCAAGTTAATTAAATAAATGATTGAATGAATAATTTTTCTATATAGCGCCAGATCACAACAGACGTCATTTAATATGACCTCTCCTAAATAGAACAGGTTCTTTTATTAAACAAACTAAAAAACACGTCATTTCTGTCTCTACATGGTCGTGGTTCTATTTCTCCTCCGATCTCTCTCTCGATCCACACGCACACGCACACACACACACACACACACACACACACACACACACACGCAAGACAGAGCATGCATCAGTAAGTGATGGTTCAGTTCTGATCATGACTGTTGTCATTTGAAGAAACACATGACTACTCTTCTAAGTGTTTGTGTCAATCCGTCTGCCTCCCATGCACACGACCATGTAGAGACAGATGCTGTGAACCTAGGGAACCTTTGGGAAACACCGAACGCAGAAGTAGTTACCGTTTTTTAATGGCATTCTCAACATAATGCATTTAACAATACTGAATTGTCAAAATCTACAGGCCATTTGCAGCACACCGCATCAAATACTGCACACAGATGTGTATCAGTGAAACCTGACAGGCGGCCTGGCATGCATTTAGTTTGCATGTACTCTCACACTCATACAAACACAAGTGGCCTCTATGGATGAAGCACAAGCAAGACTATACAGCAAGCTGTTTGGTTGAACTTGAGACAAGAAGGTTCTGTAACACCGGCCTTCCATTCAGTCATTTTTCTGTAATCTGCCCAAACTGTGTTCCTTCCCTTACTAGATCCATGCTGGGTAACTATCAGTGTAAAGTGTGGCTAGAATTATGTTTGCACACTTCTGCTGGTTAACTACAATATTTATAGGATACCACTTATTGTTCACTGACTCCACCTTCTATAAAAATGACACTGAAAACTCATTCTTATCTTACGCTGTGCTCTTACCCGGCTCTCAGTGAGCACTCTGGTTGGGTGGAATCAGAAATCAAGACACATTTAACACGAGAGACAGTAACAATTCACAGTTCCCTTTCTCTTACAACCACATCTGTGATTTTATCACAAGGTGAAGAGCAAAAAGGTACAAAAACAGCGTTATTCCTGCTGTTATAACTGAACTAAACAAATTGCAGCAACATTTGCACATTGTATCTACTGTCTTACATTAAAGGTGCAGTGTGTAAGAATTTGTTCATTTTTGTCACTTCTAAAAAGTTTACAAAACTATTACATACTGTTATGTTCATGAATTTATTGTCACCAAAATGTGTTTGTTTTTGTTTTTTCCATTACCCTTAAATGAATGTAAATTTACATGAGGAGTGGGTCCTCTCTACTGTGGCCACCATGTTTATACAGTGGCCCAGAGAGGACTTACAAAACATCTTTTGAGTTATAATGACGACTGAGGGCTACAATAGCTTCTCCTGCATGTTCAGCAGCGTGAGGGGGATGTGATGGATACAACATGCAACTTCACCACTAGATGTCAAAAGATATTACACACTGGACTTTTTAGCTAATGTAAGGTAATCACAAAGTATTATCATAGGTCAACCTCAACCTAGTTCTTTTACTTTAATGACCTGCTGGTAAGGTTACATATGGTCAGTATCACAATCTTTCAGATTCCTGCCCCTACATTTGTTACAAAGAGGAAACAGAGATAATGAAAATTGGACTAAAAACCTCAATATGATCCAATATGACCTTGCCTGAGCACAGTTGTCATTTCTGAAAGAGCCAGATTTGAAAGTACTTAACTCGTGCATGTCTAACTAATACCACTCAACTAGACTTCATTATGTTACCAGTAATTAATGATGGTCACACAATGTCACATAATAAAAAGAACACAAACAAATACACACTCAGGTTTGCTGGCATGGTCACGGCTTACTTATCACAGATCTTATGATTAGTCACGTCTACCATTAGTTTTTTGCACCAACCTCACCCACTTGAGCATTCTTTCTCTCGGGGCAGGATGTTGTGGGCAAGGCTGGCCTGATAAGGACTGCATGTCATCGTGCCTAAAATATATGTTTTAAAAGTCTTCTCATGCCATTTTCCATCCCTCCCTCTCGTGACTACAACCAACAATCCCCTGACATTCCTCCTCTGTCCTTCCAAGGCCCAGGGATCAGGCCTCTGATTGGTCAAAAAGGGTCACACTGCGCCCCTTTTCAAAGTTACAGTCCCTGGAGGTCTACAACATCCCTGATGTCTCATTCCCATGCTCCCCTCCCTTCTTCTCTCTTGGCCATACTTGCTGTCCCCATCTCCCTCTTATCCTCTCCCTCTCATCTACCCCACTTCCCTTCCCCTTCCCCGTTGCCCACCCTCCCCTAGCACACATCACTTCTCTCCCTCCTGCTCCTCTCCCAGGGGCTCAACAGGGCTGGCATCAACCCAGAGTCCCTCCATTTCCTCTACATCTGATATAATCAGAGCAGAAAAGAGCTGAGAACATTCTTTTCCCATGATTCTTAAGTGGCACCACAGGCGCTCAGAGCAGGGCCGTCTGGCAGACCGGTTGGCCAACTGGCTGGTTGGATGACTGGGTGACTGGATGGTGATGAAAAAGAGACCCGGAGTGGAGAACATAGGCTTATACTTACACCAAACACTGAATAGATCTGTGATTGTAGCACAAGGCCATTTTACAATGTCACCTGAATGGTGATTGTAGAAATGTGTTATATTTAAGTGGCCGCACCAAGTCACACACATTCATACTGTGCATCTACTTGCAGCATTTTGTATCTATGGGACAATGTGGGGTTCAGTGTCTTGCCCGTGGACACTTCAGCATACAGAATTGGGGAGATGGAAATGTAACCCCCCGACCTTCTGGTCAGAGGTCACAGCTCCTCTAATCCCCTCAACCACAGCTGCCCCAGAATATGTGACAATTAGCTTGGGTGTGTACATATATATATATATATATATATATATAACTGTGCTACAGCAGCCACTCACGCCACAGAAATAAAAAGGTCAGCTACCCACATCGGACCAATAGATATCACTCATGGCCCATGTTCAATTTTGGAGCCTGATGGGATTGCAACTTTTTGACTTAAAATGCTTTTGTAAACAAGCTTTGCAATGGCGCTAGGAGGTCTGGGTCTCATCAGGAAAGACAGCTAAAAGACCAAAAAACGATGTTGCATTTTTTGGCAGAAATGTATCGTTTCTCCTTTCCATTCTTGAACAGGCCTGTGGTAAACCAGTAAATCTCCGTGGATGTCTAGTGCATGTTGGACGTGTGTTGTACTGAGCTGTGCGTACAGCACCCTGTTGTGTGCCGCACCCTCCTGCTTGGTACTGCTATGTTCTCATGAGCACTAATGCGCAGTGAAGTGTGCCAGGGCTGTGGTGATGCCATGCTTGAATTCTGCCTTCCCCCCTCTCACTGGTCTGTGTCACAGTATTGCTGTACTCAAGGAGACCGTGGCATTAGGTGGGATTACCACCTACGCGTGTTACCATAACAACAAGATACTGTAAGTGTCGGGCAGAATCAGAATCAAGCCTTGTGTCCGGATCCAATAAGCCTGACCATCCCCTTCTGTGTGCTGACTACTCCCTCCGTCCACACGTCCCGTAACATTTACTTTGATGTGTGTTCACGTAGGTGATATTTTGCCCAGTCACGGTGCGCTCCTGTGATCTGTGTGTGGGACAGATCTCACATTCTACGTTCTATCATTCCCAAGTTTCCTGTCTTCAGCCTGTGTGATTCAAACCTCCACCTCTCTCTGTGACTTTCTCCTTCATTACCTTCATCTGGCATGGAACTGTCTGTGGAACTGTGTGTGAAACTGTGCGTATGAACGGAATCTTGCTGAAGGTTTTATGACATCTGCTCTGCACTTTTTTTATACAGTGCATGAGGCCCCTGATGTCTGTGCTCTCCTCTACCTCCGCTCCGCTCCACGCTCAACTCAACTCAACTCAAAGAGCTTTGCAACTTAGTGAGTGACATACTAGTCATGTGACACAACGAATCGATAATGAAATTCGTTACCAACACTTGTAGTAATCGTTTTTTTTTTTTATTGTAGCGATTACATCGATTCCTTGTTGCTACCCTAGATACATTGAACTGGGAAGGATCCATCCTTTTGATCCTTTTGTACATTGTACTATTCCTATTGATATATAGATTTGTTTTTTCCCATTGTATTAAAACTGTTGGAATCCTCCCTAATTAAGCACTTAACCTTATTATGTAAAGTGCACTGAGATAAGGATGCTATGGTTTGGCACTATCCAAGTAAAATTGAATTGACTTTTATCTTCCTGTAAACAAACCTCTCCGAATATACTTGCTCGTCCACTTAATGTTGTACAAGACCAAATGCTGCCAACCTCTACTCAGCAGTTCTCCACGTTCAACTGGGTCGGATCCAAATGTATAAGGAGCCAACTGCATATCTGATCAATTATGTTCCTCCCACAGCGAATGTCTGATAGCAATCCCCCTGTTATTCATTCCTTTACCAAACACATCCCACTGCCAAATGATGTGCTTGCTTGATTGCTCCGTTTCTGACAATGCAATTAGTTGTTCAAATGATGTTGCCATGTGCATGCAGCATAAAACACAATCCAACTGGGGGAGAGAGGAGACATACTACAAGAGGAGGATGGTCCGATAAGAGCTTTTGGATGAAAGTGATCTTATCTACCACAGTAATGGGGGCACAGAGGAGATGTTGCTGTGGCGTCTTGCATTGAACCCCTGCCTTATTGGTAGTAGTGTCTGGAGTACATTGCACTGTGTGTGTGTGTGTGTGTGTGTGTGTGTGTGTGTGTGTGTGTGTGTGTGTGTGTGTGTAATATGACGCAACAAGAGGTGATGATAGAACTAGTGCGTAATGAATTCACGTGTAATACATGCGTGTCTTTCTAACAACAGAAAAGACAATCCCCCCACACACACACTTTCCATGGCATGACTGCTTCAGGGGTAACATATTAGGGTTGGAATTGGGTTTAGATTAGACTTAGAATCAGAGTTGAGGTTTAAAGGGCGAGGTGATTTATTTTGAAACAGTGTGCCCTTACAACCAACGATAGACAAAAGTGTGTATGTCTGTGTCATCTGATGCAAGAAGGGTTGCAGATAGAATTTGTAGTGAATGCAAGTGTAACGCATACATGTCTTTCTAACAACAGAAAAGACAAATACAAAGACACACACACACACACGCACACACGCACATCTTCCATGTCATGGCTGCTTAAGGGTTAAATATTATGGTTGGAATCAGGGTTGAGGTTTGACATAACATTTGATGGAGATGGTCGAAAAAAGGATTATGGGTGAGGTGATTTATTTTGAAACTGTATGCCCTTACGGCCAATGAAAGATAAAAATGTGTGTGTGTGTGTGTGTGTGTGTGTAGGAGTGGCTCCAAGGGGGATGGAGAGATGAGCCACTGGCTTCCTGGGCCTTGGGCCAAGATGGAAGCACTCAGCTATGATGTACACAGAATGTACAACGGAGGGGATTAGCACACCCAATGCCTGCAATGGAAATTAATGGATAGTATTTCTGCTTTTTTTTTTTCTTGTCCAAAAGGTACGATGAGGATTATACTATTGTCTGAATGATTCTGGCAAGGAGCAAGATTTGTAGAATATTACTTTGCATTGTCTTGGAAACAAAGGTACCGGGATCGAAAGAAAAATCCAATACAATAATTCCCTTTAGCGGAAATTGGTAAATCCGTGCATTCACAGAGCCCAGATGCAACTTTTTTATCCCTGTTCTTCCACCAATCAGGAGAGTTTTGATTAAGTAAATTAGACTCGGCCAAGCTCTGGCAAGACAGCACGGGCATTTTGTTGTTCCTTGGCAAGATCGTAAACAATAACAACCAACAGTAGTTGTTCCTGTTTCATCTTCGCGGTTCTGTTACTTGTTTCAAGTGCAGGTTGGTGGTCTGTAACATTTAAATGCATCCCTCTGATTTTATCTTTCAAATCACCACTCTTTTCTAAAGTGGGGTCATCATTTATTTAGTATTTTTATTACTACAATAGAGACATCTTGCTGTGCAGACATTTGTGAGCCTGTGTTCACATGACTTGGTGAAAGCTCCCTGTGTCTGGTCTCAGGAGGGGGCATTTGTAATCTTTCCTTCAAAATGTGCTGCCTTATTAAAACGAAGAACTGACACCACTGTTAATACTCATACATAACAAATCCCGTTGAAAGCCGCAATGCAACTTCAAAGTCTTCGCTCTATACTGTGGTAGATGCGTATCGCTATGTTCAATTAATGAAACAGCTTTTAAGTCTTGAAGGAAGTAAATCATTGGAGACAAGTCTTAATCAATTTCCAGGTCATATTCAACCAGTAAAATTATAATTTCATTGAGTCAAGACAAGTTCAAACTGGATTTCATGTTAATGTGTTCATGTGTACAGTCCTTGATGTCAACCTTAAGCTTACCAAGTCATTTCAGAATCCATACCAACACTTGGGTTCCTCCAAACATGACTAAGTCAGTTCTCAAGCCCTTTACTCATATCATAGAGTATCGAGTGTTCCTATAATAACAGGTCATAGCTTAGATTCTCCACAACATTAGAAGGTGCAGTGTGATTTAGGTCATTTTTGTCACTTACCATAACAAACTAACATTTTCAGAATCATCTAAATGCGTTTAGTCCCTATTACCCTAAAATTCGTCCATTAATGTATATTTAGATGAGGAGCGAGCCGTCCCTATGGGAGCCGCCATGTTTTTACAATAGTCCAGAGTGGATGTACTTTACAGTTTTTAAGCTTTAATGACAACCACCATAGGTTCTCTTGCATGCTCGGAAGTGTGAGGGTGAGGTGATGGATACAACATGCAACTTCACCTCTGGATGTCACCAAATCTTACACACTGCACCTTTAACCAAAGGTGCACAGCTGTTGTTGCAGACAAAGCATATTCAATAATTGACAATTCAGATCACTTTGCTCTCCAATGTAAATATTCAACGGGGACATAAAGTTATAAAACGAGGACCTGCATTTGTGCCACAGAGCAGTTGTGGTAACGTGTGATATCATGAAAATCGTCTCATCTCATTCCCAGTCCCCTGTCTCAACCACATAAATGGGACAGTAGACATGTGCCGTCCTCATATCATGTTTAATTCAACCAGATTTTAAAGCCTCTGAATGGCTGTGACAGATTTTCAGACATGGGACTGGCAGGTTAGAGTGCTCGGTGACTCGGTGGGACTGTTTGTGGTTGTATAGATTTTTAAGTGCGCCACACAGTTGAAGTGCCGCCGGAAGGATAGAAGATGTTAATATTTTATAGATGTGGTGGTAGCCAAATGGTGTATGAACACAATGGGACGCTGCAGCAGCAGCGTTGAATGTGGTGCAGTGCAGCACTTATGTCAGCCTGTGAGGACTTTTAATGGGGTACAGAGCTTAATTGGTGGGCAGCTGTGAGAGGCTCATAAAAACAGCTATAAAAATAATAATGGCTTAGGAGAGGACAACGGAACAAAGAAAATGAATCAATAATGAGAGCAGAGAATATTCTGTTGCTGCTGTCAGGTGGATAATCACATACATTCAAAATGTCACAGCTTTAAAAAAGAACCCATTAATTTGCCTTAGAGTACCACACAGTCAGAGTACCCAAATGACAACATCACCCAAATCTGCCACAAAATGGCTCTAGGAGAAAAAGATAAAAGGAAATTGTTCAATTAAGTTAAAGGTGCAGTGTGTAAGATTTCAGCTACTTTTTTTGAATTTATAAATCAGCTAAATGTTTGTTTTTTATCAGTACGCTAAAATGAGCCCATTAATGTATCATCTACCATAGGTTCTCCTGAATGCTCAGAAGGGTAAAGGTGAAGTGATGGATACAACATGCAACTTCACCTCTAGATGTCACCAAATCTGACACACTGCAACTTTCAGTTAATTTTACATCAAGCCACATTTTTAGACCTGAATTGTTTTTGTCTAATTCTATATAGCGTTGATGTTGATCACTTCCCAGTACGTAGAAACCACAGCAGCAGTTTGGTCTTGAAATTAAGAATGACTTGAAACTATGATGAAATCACAGTGAAATTTGCATACACAGAGCGCTACATGCTGCAGGCAATACTAGAGAGATGTGACTGGACTGGTGAGGAGTGGCTGTGAGAACAACTGTACAAAAAGTACAATGTGACAAGTACGTTTCTTTAATGAAACATGTTTGTGTTCAAATACACTGGTTTAGTAGCATGCTTCATGTATGAAGCTATGAGGTTAATGGTTTGGAACCAGCTTGAACCTTTTTCTTTGTCTTGAGGTAGCAAGAACAAGAACAAAGTTCTTTTTGGCCAGGGCATTTCAGGCTTCGAAGAAATTCAAAGTTCTGCCCTCCAGTTTCCTATAGTGCTGTTAGCCCACATTGAATATTATCTATAAAGCAAAACTATGAGGAAATTATGAAACATAGAGCAGCATCTCAGCATAAAAACACAACCACCTCATACGTTTAGATGTAAAATACATCTGAATACGCAAAATACATGTGAATGCACACCCCTGTTCTAGTGGCTAATTAAAGATGATTCAGATGGATTACTTTTTGTAGACAAATGCCATACATTTCTGTTGTAGGAGGATATTACATACTATACATTGCATGTGTCTCATCTTAGGGTTGCAATGCTCATTAAAAATGTAATTCTAAACCTCAGCAAGATTCAAGTCGATATATACTCCCAACGGCAAGGTTACTGACTTCAGATCAGCCTTAAACTCTCTGATGTTTTAGGAATACGGCCTGTACAGTTTTCAAACAGACTGACCCTGCAGATTTTTTTTCAGGTACGTGTTTAAAGGTATGTGTTTCAATTCTATACAGTACTACAAGGACATCTCTGATGTTTGGATCTGTGGTAGAGCAGCACGTATTTAATCTGCGATTATAACCAGGTCATGGGCCCCATTTTTTCACACACATACTCTCTGTTCCTCCAATCTTCCTCTTTCAAAATGTATCTTTCTTATTCTATATTTTGTAAACAGCAAACCACTTTAAGGCTTGGTGATTATTATCCAGGCTTTCATGCAATAGCATGGATATTTGGTTTCACATCCTCAGATGCTGCGAAATCTCTTCCAAAGTCATATTTCCAGCATTATAACAGCATGCAGAGACAAATGCAAAAATCAGACGACAAAGATGTTGTTGAAATGCAAACATCTTGCCAACCACTGAATTTAATAAATAAATACACACAATGATTAATAAATGAATACAACGTTGCTTCAATGTATAACTATACAAATGCCAGCCACCTTAGGATGTCTTACAGTAACGCAAACGATTAAGATGCAGTTTTAAATCGACACCCATTTGTTCCCAACATTTATCTCAAACCTGCTGAAGATGTAGTGTTAGAATCCATCGAACTCCCAATTATCAAAGTTGCACAGACGAGTCAAGGAAAATGTGAAGAGAGGTGTGGCTGTCAATTATGTTGGTGGAATTTCGCTGTTTGCTCATTATCACATCCCGACAGTGTTGATGAAAGACAGAGGCGGTAAAGCAAGTTTCAGTCTAAAAAATGGCTGTGATAGAATGTAATTGGTGTTAAAGTTAAAACTGGGTGCCACATCATGGAATCGATATAAGTGATTAATGATGTTTACAAAATCCCAAATAGTAGTTGGCAAATGGTTTCTGACATGACAATGCTTATCCATGATTATTGTGCATTTTCTTTCATTTGTGCCATTTAGTCACCCTAAATCGATAAAACTACAGCGATAGTATTCATGTATTAGGTATTTATTTATTCATTATTTATTTATTAGTGAATACAGAAATTGCGAAAAAGCGTTGACCTCAGCCCGTCTTGTCTATTGATTATATGTGATATTATTTTTTTTTAAATTTAATTGATCTGTCTGTCTAGTAGTATGTGTACCATTGCGTTACACAGAATACTATTTTGATGTCCTTAATATTTTCAACTAGACAAGTTGTGACAATATTTTTTTACAGGTCTTTAGATCCAATTTTGAGATTGTCATGACAAATGTATGGTAATTGAAGGCAACGTTGTGAGAGACCTTTATGAAGGGGTGACAGTGGTGTATGAATGTCAAATATGACCGGGTGAATGGAAAATCTACTGTCTAAAGCATTTTGAGTGGTCATCAAGACTAGAAAAGTGTAGAGTGCACCAAGAATCCTGGTAATATTTATCATCAAGATTTTTTGTGATAATTGTATAAAAATAAATTGCATCATCATGTTTTAATCATAATTAAGAACCTAACAAACATGCAACAAAGGTCTCAACTCAGACCTAAACTGGAACACCTATAGATTACATATCTCGCATTTATCATCATTAATGTTCACATTGATTTTTCAGAGATTTTGCCTGTAGTTCATTTACAAATGTCAGTGTTTTTTTGCTTTTTTCATTTACTTTCTAATGTGCACCTAGTATGCATCCAAACAAAATGCTTTGTATTTCAGGGTGTTTTTTTTGTTTTGTTTTTTTATGTAAATAACAAAGAAACAAGTCTGCCATTTTAAAATAGTTTTCTCATTGATGTAATTATATCAGATGGAAATAAGCCAGGAAACCCAGGGCTAATATCCAATCTCATGTATCCTTCTCTCAGGAGCGACATATCAAACTATGCACATGAATGAAATCTCATATCAAACCATTCATATCTGAGGTCATCAGCTCCAAGTGGAATCGAATGGAACAATGTAGTGAATGAATATTAATGATCTCAGGTCAGCACCCTTGTAACAATTACACTTTGCACATTAGACCACACTTTGGCTCCTAAACCTATCTGTATGCATAATGAGGAACCTGAATGAAAGGTCATCATTTATTAATGCCATCATTTATATTTATGACCAGTGAGCTTTTGTAGTGTTGGTGCATTGTCAAAGGGCTCAGAATGAGTATCTGTCTAGCTTAGACACAATTGGAATGATAACATCTCATATTTCCGGTCTTTTTAACGCCTAAGGAATTCACTCCTGGAATGAAAGACTGAGCAAAGGATTGAGACATTGAACCATATTTGACTATTTCTGTCAAGCTCTGTCCTACTTCATTCACCCAAAGAACTTGAACTCAAGACACCTGAGGACAGGGTGGTGGACATTGGTGTAGGGGACAGGAGACATCACACAGGGTCAGTATCTTTATTTATTATGGTCTGAAGCATGTCTCAAACTTCTCTCTAATCTGTGTTTTTGTTCCCGGACCTCTTTTGGCATAATAAGCAGTCATTTTGTCTATAAAAATACCCTGTATATTTTCTAAACCAGTGATTCTCAACTGGTGGGTTCAGTGGTTCGTGGGCCTTTGACAGGGAAAAAAAAAAGTTATGAATTGTGTTCTTTTATTTTGAAGTTGATTTTCTATGCATCAGGGGTGTCATCTATTCACACTCCTTAACAGTAGGTGGCGATTATGCCCTACAATGCTGTAATGATTTCTGGGCGATCCCTGATTGGCTGAACAAGTAGGTTAGTCCCACCCTCAAAGCATGCTTCACATACGTGCTGTCAGCCGGCAACTTCCAATGAAAAACATCAACTTTACAAGGTCAACAAATAAGTGAAATGGAGCATTAATGGGGTTTTTTGTGTGATCAAGTTTTTATTTTATTTTAAAGGAAAATATACATTGGTATATGCACCTTTTTATAAAAATAGATCATGTAATATACATTTGCAGGCATATTCATACATTTGCACATATACAATGGAGCATTAATGGTGATGTCAGGAGTATGTCTGTTCATGTTTGAGCCAGAATCTGATCTGCAATATGACAGTGGACCGTTCGACCCTCCAGGGCCATAAAGAGTTGGGAAAGGGTGTCTCTGCTTGGTAAATATGTCCATGTTTAGCAATTCCACTTTATATGATATTGTTAGCAGCAAGCAGATTCTGCAGCTTTGACTGAAGCCGCCACAGTCTCCATAAGATTACTCAAACATACTTTTAGGTTAGGTATTACTTTTATGAAGGTTTGGTGATGTTATTCATAATATTCCTACATTACCACAGTATGCAGAACTTTACAAGTGAGGAAAATCATGATTGGTCCCTTTTTAAATATTGTGAAAGCATACAGTTTAATTTAATACTCATAAAAACTCCAGTATCCTAACAAACACAGTCCCATACCCTATCAAGCTCTGAATATTAGAGTATCAGAGTAACAAATTATAGTAAGACTGACACCAGAACAAATAGGAGCAGGCATATCTAAAGACAACACACGTTTGGCAGTTCCTGGGTCTGTTATTGGGATGTATACGTCTGTGGGGGGGGGGGGGGGGGGGGGG
>JAFBJT010109850.1:0-16280 GCA_016785325.1 Chascanopsetta lugubris
ATATGCCTCATATTACGCTGATGTTTGCGGTGTGGTTGTCAGAGTCGCCCACACGTGGACAAACCCGCTTCATGTGTCGGTGATAGTAACCGTGTTGATTCAGAATATTTTCGCCCACTCCCATATCTGACCTGCACTGACCCCAGAGCCTTTCATCATTCCAGACTCCACATGCACCCACCTGCTCACCCGTTCCACATTCCCTCATTAACATTCCCCCAGTAGCTCACCCAGTATTTACACAGGCCTCGTTTCACTCATCCCCTGCCCAGAGTGTCACTTGTGCCATTTTTGCCTCACGCCTTTTTTTTTGTTTTGTTTTTTGTGCTCGATCGTCTGCCTGGTTTTTGGACGTTTCGTTTTGAATCCGTTCAGCTGCCTGTGTTTCTGACAAGTCTCCACCACAGACTTGGACTCTCATTATTTCTCCTGGCCTGCGATTCATCAGCGAGTCACGTTTGAGCTTTTTGTCTGTGACTTTTCTCTGTTTACGGAGCCATGGAAGGACACGATTCAACTTATTCCAGCTATTTACTCATTACTCACCAATCATACTTTTGTTAAAGGTGCAGTGTGTACGATTTGGTCACATCCACCGGTGAAGTTGCAAGCTGTGTCCATTTTTAAGAGCATGTAGGAGAACCTATGGTCGCCCCAAGTTGTAGTCTGTCATTCCTTTTGATGTACATTTTGGGGTAATGTGAAAAGAACGTCATACGTCATTTGATTATATCCCGCAGGTTTCCCTCAGTTTGTGAATTTCCTCATTAATACATTACCTTAAAGAAAAATTCAGGCCAGAGCAAAACACTAACCTGAACACTAAGAACAAAGATCAGCTGCTGTTGCTTCGTGAGATAAAGGTGTTTTGGAGCAAATGACACATTTTGCATCCAACTTTCCTGTCCAATCATTTCTGATGCAGATACAGAAAAATGTGCTTGCAACTGGTGTGCAGTGAGATTGCTATTTCAAAGCTCTGAACACTTTCCATTCGATAAGCACACGTTCCTGTTCACTTGGCACCACTGAGTTAAAGCCCTCGGTATGTGTGTGTCCACTGAGGACACAACGTTTTTGCAAGCGTAGCTACTTTTCAGAATGATGGACTCCGCCTTAAAGTGAACAATTCAAAGCTACATTATATCAACATAAAACACTCTGAAATAAGGGGGGAAAACTATGATCATGAGATCGTCATGGTAGCTCAACCAGGTGGGATGGATCCAATGTTTTTCCCTCAGTCGACTGTTGTTGGGACACATATTTGATTGGAATCTTTCATCACTGTCAATGAGATCCACTGTTAAGCAGCAGAGGCTCTGACCCTGGTCTACACAGCATAGTTTGGAGTTTTCTGACCGAGTGGGTGTATCTTTCCCATACGCAGACTCATGCTGCCCCTGAGATGGTTCAGCATGTGTACGGTGACCCAACACCCACTAAACATGCAGCCTTTTATAGACGTGACCAAACCAGACAGAGACGCGCAGGGGGATGTAGCACTGAGCAGGTGCACCGTTACATTCCTGCACAGTCGTAATCAAGAAAGAGAGAGAGAGAATCCCTCCGTGTCCTCGCCGTCTGTTTCCGCGTGGCCGGTGGTCGGAGCGCGTTCACCTCCATGTTGAACTCTGGATCCCCCGCTGTCACCGCGTGGGGAGGCAGACGGACCGAACCGCCGCGGTCGTAAAACACGTGACCCCCTCGCAACGCTGTGACCGAGACGTACCTGGGAAGCAGAAGCTGAAAGACAGGATACAGGTTGTGTTGACACAGGTGCGCACGAGTCTTTCTGTGGACACAGCCCGTGCAAGAAATGTCCATGTGACACAACTCACTTCGTTGCAGCACTTACAGTCGGAATGATTTGACACGCTACATGATGATGATTGAGAATGTTCCACTGTGGCGCCAAAAGGAAGCATCTTAGTTTGAGTTAAGAATAATAAAAGCCGGATAGCAAGAGAGTGGAGTTTTGGCATTAATGTGTTTCCTGTGCTTTTTGCCCAGTCAGGCCACGACAGTGTAAAAAAAAAATAAAAAGCAGAATCTCAGAAACCCTGAGTAGATGAATGAAACTAGCTTTTGTTTACACACTACTGGAGATACATGAATACATGTGTATGTGGTTGGACTGCCCCTTTAACAGTAAAAGTCCCCGTCCTGAATAGTTGCATTGACTAGATGAAATATAGAATATATCTGCCGTCCTTGATTTGAACTTTTTGAACCGCTTTGTGGTTTGAGAATGTGTCCATCATTTTTGTTTTGTTGGTAATAAAGATTTGATTTCGAGCTTCAGATGAAACCTATCTTGAACATTATGAACGGTTGTGTAATTCCAAATTCTGCCTGCACCATACCCACTATCTTAGTGTGCACAGATCCACTTTGCATTGACGCTGGCTTGTGCTTGTGTATTTCCACATCTACTTTTATAGATGCACTTTCTGCAACTAGATTGCAAAACAAAGTGGTCTGGCGATGCTAGAGAGTTTTTACACTCATTTAGTTGCATTTTAATTAAACGAATATAATGCATCTTAGGTACACAGGGTGATGAAACGTACATCTTTTGTCCCCGATACAAAAATCTCTTTCATTTAGTCATTCATTGTCCATTAGCATATGAAAACAAACTTTGCATGTTTTTGCGGGTGTCTATCACAGGGCATCGCCACCTACTGTTAAGGAGTGTAAATGTACGGCACTGTGATGCATAAAAAATCCTTTACAAAATAAAAGCAGGGTTTTGTTTTTTTTGTTTTTTTATTTGTTTAGATTGTCTTCCATACTTCCTGCCATATATCCTCTACTCCGCCTCTACTGTTGTGTTTGTGTGCATCACTTTGCTTGAAAATCTGAGACTATGCACAACTACTGTTCCAAATGAATGCAGGATACGGGAGGCAGCCACCGTGTGCATGTAAACAGTCTCGCTGTGAGTGTAGAGGAAGATGGAAAGACGTAAAAAGACGCTTTGATCGTGAAATAGATGGCTTTCCGATTGTCCTCCATTTTCTTTCCCCCCATACTTCTTCTCCGGGGAGTATTTCAGAGTTAACGCTCATCGCCCTCATCATTTTGTTCCGTGTGAAAATGGCAATAAAGACACATTTATAAAATGGATTTGAGAGCAACCTTTTATGTGCGAGCAATAACACACTTTCCTCCCGCTGCCCGAAGTGAAGTGAGGCGCTGCCATAGATTAAAAACCATTCACGTTTCCCCCGTAATGGAGAGAAGCACTTCTTATCTGCTTTCTTGCCGGCTTTTGTCCGGCCTCCTTGTGGTGACACTAACCACTATAATCAGCCAAATGGATGAGCGGCTTCACGTGAGGCGATGGTGATGGAATATTGATGGCGTCACGTGACTTTTACATGGTGCTGTCTGCAGAGAGGTCGTTTCCTTCCTCCATCGCTGGGTAAACAGATGTTTCCTCGGCATCAATCGGAAAAGCTTCTGTTGTGATGCAAAAAAAATGAAGTCACACTGAAGAACTGCAATTATATTCTGGTTGTTTGCATCAATAGAAGCAGCAGAACATTTGCATAGTATGGCTGTCGGCGGAGACGCTGATACCATCTCTTCCAAGGAGCGTAATGTCCATCTCCTCATTGTCCGCGAGTCACGGCGGCCCCTCTCGTGCCGGAGAGAAACGAATGAATGGAGGTGTCGAGCGCGGATTCATGGCGGTAAAAGAAGGTGCGGGCATTGACAGAGAGGAACCCGAGGCTGCGTATCGACAGCCGGGCACAGAGAGGGGAATAATGCGATTAGCTGCTTGGAATGTATTGAATAGCAATCGCAGATAACCTGATCCTCTTCCTCCACCTTCCTCCGAGCATCCTTTACTTCTCCAATGTGATCTTCCTGAGCTCCAGACTTCCACAAACAGCTCAATACCATTAGATAATATTGACGAATGAAGGCTTCTCTCTCTCTGATGATGAAACACTTTTCGTGCCGGCGCACGAACGTCCCTCTGATACTGTGTGTTGTTTTTTATTTTTTCAAACCTCTCGAATCCGGCTTCGTGCCGCGAATGTTTCGGACAACACACACGTGTTGTGTCGCAGTGTTGTGTTTATTAGGTGTGTAGTCGGCCCGTGTGTCCATTGTGCTTTTTCGTCTCATTGGTTGTGATTAAGGGCCGTAACCTTTCGGGGGCCCGTCGGGTTCACTCATCCGGTGAACATGGCTGGTTGTTAATGTGCTGGAAATCCTCCACACAGAGAAAATAAACCTTCACGGTGTGTGTGTGTGTGCGTGCGCGCGCGTGTGTCTGTCTGTGTTTGTGTGTACCTATGTTTGAGTGTGTGGGTGTAGACTAATCGTGGACCTAAACATAAAATCTGTATTCATACCACTTTGTATCTTCCTGTTCCTTGTTTTGGTTTTACCTTGTTTCCCTGTGTGACACAATTTGCATCCCAATAACCTCTTTACGTGTGTTTATGTCGCTGTGAATCAGAGAAAGCTCCGGCTACTTCATTCATTCTCCTGCTCAGGAAAGAAATACATCAGTCACGGTATTATTGCGCTGCATGCCATCAAAGCCGGTGATCCAAAAATAATGTCAAAGATTGTATCAATGCCTGACTCTCTTCATGTCGTTAAGAACTTGCATTAGTATGGTAATGTCATACAGCAAGCCCAAGAACCCCCAGCAGGGGGCGATGCTAGAGATGTGAAATGTTCCCTTTTACACTTGATTAGCTGCATTTGGATTGGAACTGGAAAAGTGTCGCTCACGATAATGAACCGCACACATGTGCCCTCTTTTGTCCTCAATATGAGACAATCTATATTTCATAATTGGTGTTGTACTTGCGTTTCGCCAAGGTTCATTTAAATAAAAGCACAGGAGGTTTTCTTCTGTCTGTGAAATGGCTGGAATGGTATCTGTTTACATTACATTGTTGTCTTAATCCCAACCCATCAGGGCTCGATGGGTTAGGGTTACATGATGCTGTGTACCTTCCTGTACTACATTAATAATAAAATCTGAGTATAAACAAATGAATGGATTCTTTAAAAAAAAAAAAAAGAAACACAGGAGTAATTTCACATTGAAACGGGAAGAAAAGGTGACCCTACTGTGAAACTGTCGAAAATACACAATGTAATTTCTGCAAACACGGTAAGACCGCCCCCTTCTGGGCTGGCATACATCCTACAGCATTTTTACTCTGGTTTTACTTATCCATCTCATGGAGGAAATTTCTGAATATGTATAAATTAGAGACCTCAAAGTCTAGAAATATCCTAAAATCCTGAATATTTTCATGTGTAAATATCCTTAGCGTAGAATTACGAGGTGAACTGGTGGATATGTCCCTCTCAGCGATGTTAGCTTAAATTCAGATATTGATTCATCGGTGGTCTCAAAACCCTCTGAACACTCATGATGATTAAATAAAAACATTAACATTAAGTCCAATAGTCGGGTGTAAATAATATTTTCCTAGCGTTAATGCATAGCTGTCGTGAGGCGGTCGGGAGCCTTTATGCCGTTTTCGAAATCCTATGATATATGTCTTATTTAAGTGCTAGTGACATATTGCAGAGATAAAGTGCTGTGAAAGCATTTTGCCATGTCAGCCGTCACCGGTGTCTGAAGGTGAAGGCGACTTCAGGGTCGGACCACACCCACTAATCCCGCGCTGATTTACAGGGGGCTCCCCCTCTCATCCTGTTACAGCTCTTGTAATGGCCACTTGTGAAGCAGATGTCGTCCAAATTTTTTCACGTGCAACCGCGTTGCTTTTCCTCTTTTGTGGTCTCCAGTCAGGGGGTTAATGATTTAACGAGCGGGACCTCCTGAGAAACACACACTTAGTGGACATGAAGCTGGAATCCAGCCCCACTAGTGTGCAGTTATTCCTCTTAATTGTTTCCTGAACTTTGCCCTTGAGGTTTTCCCTGACCCGGCATATCCTGATGGTGCACTGTGACAGAAGATGGAAGAGGGGACTCCTGGTGTGTGTGTGTGTGTGTGTGTGTGTGGGGGGGGGGGGGGGGGGGGGGGGGGGGGGGTTGCTCCGGACCGGGCCAGGTGGTGGTGCGAAGGTAAATGTGCCCTCGTTTACCCCTGACACGCACTCCTCCATCACCTCCAGCACTTGGAGCCTGGACTCTTTGGGGAAATTGTTCCCACAGGCTGAGTGTGACATTTTAATGGTGTCTCATCAAGGTCAGGAGCTTCCTCTTAAAGGCCTCGAGTTGCCTTGATGGATAATTATGTGTAATCAGAGCTGAAACTGAGCAGAGCTTCGATTTACCTCCATCCATCTATCAATCCACTCTCCATCGGAACATAGACTGTAGAGTCCGCAAGCGCCACCTCCTCGTGTTGGTTTGATGGGACCAGACGGGCCTCAGCGTTTTGAAGTCTTAGCAACTGCAAAAATCATCTCAGAGGTTATTTTCCTCCGAGGTGTCGAGCTCAATGGCTTACTAACACACTTTCATTCTTTTCCTTGAAATTCTTCTCACATTCTGATAGACCCCGGGTGCCAAACATATGGTCCAAGACTGGCACACCACTGGGTCCAATGTGGCCCTCGGGATGATTTTGCTTCATGTCTTGAAGAATGCCCTGAAGTGTAAAAATTGAAGATGTTGAGATGTTGGTTCATTGACCTGCTCTTGATAGTAATTTTCTTCCCCATTTCCCTTCAATGAACCTTTTAATGTATATTTACATGAAGAGCAGGTCCTCTCTGTAGAGGCCGCCATGTTTTTACAGCTCTAACCCAGAGTGGACAAACAGGACTAAACCTCATTTGAGTTTCAATGAGAACTGAAGTTTGCCATAGGTTCTCCTGCATGCCATAAATGCAAAAAAATAAAAATAAAAACACTATCAGTGTCCATTTTGTGCGGAGCTGAATTAAGAACTCGTCTGTTTCTGTGCTGCGCTGTAAAGCTCCACCTGAGAGCTGCATGTGAAGTCTCTAACAGAGTGAAGTCACGATACAGTGTCAGGCCAAGTCCAATTCTACTGCCGGGGTCTGCTGGGTGGCATTATGCCGTGTCCCAGCGTTTCCCCCCGGCGACGCCATGGTATTGGAGCATGAAGGGAAGTGGAGGATGGATGCTTCCTTTACACCAGATCTAAATCATATCTCTCTCTCTCTCTCTCTCTCTCTCTCTCTCCATCCCTGTTTCCAGACTCTGCCCACCGCTTCTGCTGCCTCTCTTTTTTCCACCTGGAAAAATAACAGGCAGTGAAACGTGATACTTGGTGGCAGGCAGGCGGGGGGTTGCTGCGCCCTCCCGCTAATGGAGATGGATGTGGGCTCAGAATTGTCTCCTGAACAGCCTCCGTGACAGAAAGAGAGAGGGAAAGGGAGGAGGAGTCAAGGAGAGGGGGGGGGGGGGGGGGGGGGGGGGGGGGGGGGAGTCCATCGCTCCTGCACTTCCTTCTGTAGAACTCTGTAATGAGAGGGGAGGGCTAAGCGCTCACGACTTGAATGGAGAGAGGGATGGGGAGAGCACAGGATGGAGGGAAAGACAAAGGGAGATGTAGAACGAACAGGGATGGGCAGGGAGAGACAATGAGGGGGCAGGGGGACGGAGTGAAGGGATGACGTGTTGACAGCAGAGGAAGATAGATGATGAGACAGCAGGGAGAGGGGGATCCAAGGAGTAATGATATTCAAAGGGGTTTCATGCAAAAAGAAAAACGGCTCCGGAGGAAGAGTGACGGAGATAGATAAAACATGATCGCCGACAAATCACCTCTTGGCGTTTGCTTGTCCAGTGAGCTCGTCCTCCAAATGTCTCTGTCCTTTTCCTGTGTCCCGACTGGGGAGATTGTCCCTTAACACTGTGGATGTTCACTCATACACCAACATGAGGGATGAGAGCTGAACAATTGAAAACAATTGATAGTTTATTCTAAGGTGCATCTCTTTTAAAGGTCCAGTGTGTCAGATATATATTTCTATTGACAGAAAAATAATATACATCAATCCTATCAAAGTTTTTATAGCTGTGCGATCAGCTGCAAATGTATGAAGCATTGTTTTCATTACCCCATAATAAGGTCCTTTGTATGGAGGCCTCCATGTTGCACCTCAGGCGGGTTTACAGTGGCCCAGAGTGGACAGATTTAATACAATTCAGTTTGAATGATACCTGAAGGCAAAGATAGGTTATCCACTATATTTCACTAAATCCCACACTTTACCTTTTAAGAGTTTTAGAAGTTAAATGAAAAAGTAATGCATCTTCTTATTCTGAGTTAGTATATTATTTTGTTCACATATATGATAATATGATCACATATTATAAGTTCAACTTAGGTTAAGTCACAATCGTAATCATCATAAATCAATGTCCTCTTGTGTCAGGTCACATGACTAATCTTTAGTCCATCTCAGCTCTAAGTTATATTGTCTCTCCATTTTACCGCATCAATGGTTATTACCAACTAAACATACCATAACAATGACTGCATACAATCCAAATCACTTAATGGCTACTTAAATGACTTTTTGTCCTATGGATTCCCTGAGTTTATTCCCTGTACTACAGGTCAGCCACTAGGGGGCCTCACTGCCAAACATCAGGTAATCCATCTTTACACACAGTCTCTATCTCAAATTAGGGGCTGGTGTGTTCCACAGAGGATTTCCTTGCATCGCGAGCTGGTCTCACCCTTGTTGCTGTTGCTTAGTTACAGAAATGAAGTTGGACATCTTAAAGGTGCAGTGTGTAAGAATGTCACTTCTAGCAGTCGAAAAAATATTACAAAACAATGACATGCTGACATTTTCACAATCACCTGAATGTATTATTTTTTCCCATTACCCTTAAATTAGCCCTTTAATGTATATTTACATTGAGTTTAAATGTCAACTGAAGTCTACCATAGGTTCTCCTGCATGCTCAGAAGCGTGAGGTGATGGATGCAACATGCAACTTCACCACTAGATATCACCAAAATCGTACACACTGTATCTTTAAGACACAACCGTCAACCATTTTTTTTAGCTATAAGCTGCTCTGTTGTCAAAGTAGATTCTCTATCATGCAGTTCATGATATCTGGCAAAGATCGTATTCTTGTTCTTTGCGAGATAAACTGCTCTTTTGCGTTATGCCAACACAGCATTTATGTGCAATGAATCTTGGGATATAGGGTGAGTCAGAGAGGATCCACCCATCGGAGCATTTGTTTCTTTGGGATGGAGCCACTCGTTTATCTGCGACATTTAAAAGGTGTGACTCAGCAGTATATTTTTACTCTGTCACGCTCAAGCAGGAGATCTATACACAAAGCTCAAACACTTTCAAACTGCAGCAACTGACAGATGTAAGGCGTCACCGTGCAGGCAGCCTGTGTCTAGTCTACTGACATCGCAATTTCTGTTTGTGGAGGTTTGAATTCTTCAGGCAGTTATCTTCCTCCACCATGCGGAGTCAGTGACGTGCAAAGTTACTTAACGCAGCCACAATAAAAGTGATGGAAAACACAAAGATGTTGCCTGTGAGAAATGAGTGCATTAGAACGACAGTGCGCGTGCACACACACACGCACGCACGCACGCACGCACACACGCACGCACGCACGCAGGGCTAAAAATAGAAACTGTGATGCATTCATATATTTCACTGTTTTATGTTTGTGCACATATCCAAAACAGATCGAAAAACGTAACCTGTCGCCTCCCGCCTCCTGATGCTACGGCGCATTTTTTATTTGTCAGGGATTTAAAAATCAACCTTGTGACATCAGTGGACTTTCATGCTGTTTACTCTGCCATAGCCCTGATTAACCTCCAAGTATTGCATGCGTGTGTGTGTGTGTGTGTGTGTGTGTGTGTGTGTGTGTGTGAGTGTGACTCGCTTGAAAGCCCTTTGATAAATCCTGAAGGAAAAAAAAGAACTTTGAATGGAAGCGATTGTTTCCTCTACAAATAAAATGGCAGACCGCCCTGACTTCCTGTTTTGGGTGACTGTCAGATTCCTGAAGGTGACAGTGTTTGGCTGTAAACTGGAAAATGTTCACACAGAGAGTATGATTCATTTGAGCCTTTCAAAGTCATGACGCTTGAGATCAACTTTACAGGTAAAAATGAACGGTTCCTATACTGTATATTCAAGATATTATTCAGGTGTTTCAGATCAAGTATTTGATCAACTTTAGCAAGAAATCTGTTTTTCTCAAAGTCATATTTCAATCCTGTATGTCCTGTACATCCTGCTGCATACTAGAGAATAATCAGGTTGATTTTGGCCTCCTTCAGTCAATCATCACCAACTGGAAACCAATAAGATATACAGTACATTTGCGTTTCACCTCCAGATCACTAGAAAATGTAGACAACAGAAGACAACCAGACAACAGAAGTCCTCCTCCATATTCAGCCATAACTGCCTAGGCATCATACTAACGAAATAAGTGTATTACTTCATAGAGGTATCAACAAAAGACTCAGAGACTGCAGGTCTTACCACCCCATAATACAACTTTTCAACCATTGAAGTTGGTCGTGACCAACCACAGATATTAACCACACTTCTCTTGTATTTCAAAATAAGAGTCTTAAATTGAACTTTGTATAACAAGGCTTATATTTGGAGGTTGTGCAGTGTCCCTGTGTCACTTCACTGTTACTTGAGGGGAACTACCGGAAATTTCAGTGATATTTCGTTTGAGGAAATAAAACAATCACATGATGAACCACACAGGCACTCAGTGAGTAATTAAGACACAGCGGAACCGCCCACATCACCAGTACAGCCCTTGGTTTGCAGATTGATAAATTAGAGGTGTTGATATGATGACATTTACTGACTGATTGCCAAGTCACTTATCAGACGTATGTATTATGTATTATTTTTGTATATATTTTGTACATGCCAGGAATATTCCTACTTTTATTCGTTTGGATGTATGTATGTTTCTACAATACCGCCCCCTGCTGTTGATAAATGGAACTGTCAAAACAAATTAAGTTAAATAGCCAGTCCCTTGTTGAAAAGATGAAAATACTCTGAGATTATATTATTTAGCCGTTAGCCGGTCACGTTGGTGACCCCGTCTGTGATATATCTAATGACTGCAGTTTTTGGTTTGTCATCCTCACGTTATGTGATTTTATACTTCCCACTGGTTATTTCTGGTCCCTGCAATAAAGAATATTGCTGATGCCTTGTATTTGACAGGCACTTAACAGTATTGGTGAAGACTGCTGTGGTTAAAACTCTTAATCTATGGTCTTTTAATCAGTAATCGACCGCTCTCTGTCCCTCCAAGTCTTCTTGCAGCTCTTGCTCTATAAGCTCACTCTCCACGCAGGAATGTCCATAAAGAAATGGTTTTCTCAGTTTAATGTGGAAAGAATTGAGCGGCCTGCACCGAGTCAACTTAGAGCCAGACTGCTTTAACTCTAATTGCTCTGAAGCTTGTGTGGCCAAATGGGAGTGAATCCCTGTAGCCTGCACTCAAACTCTGGGAAGGCTTTTCATATATGAGAAGAGAATGATACTATGCTAACAGCTTAATCTCTACAGTTTAAAAAAAAAAAATTGTATGTTGGTTTGTAATTGTTTCATGATATTTTTTTAGAAGTGACAAAAATGAATGGAATCTTACACACTGCACCTTTAACTCATAACTTTTTGCTGCGTCCTTATACTTATAATCATATCTCTAATCGCTTTTTAAACTTGGTAAGCGTGTTTGTGGTGCTTTGTGTATAGTTGTAGTAAAATATGTCTAAGAACTACTTCAAAACACAAACAACTCAACAGCTCTCAAAAACCACTCCCTCCAGGTGTCCACACACAGTATATTTTATGTTGGTTTATTTTGTACATATTTGAATATATTTAGAAAATCTACAAAAATGTGGTTGTTTCCTGCCTTTGTTCCGTGTGGTTTTGTTTGTCACAACAAACCATCAGACTCACTTAAACTGATTTCAGGATTTGTACGACAGGCCAACTGAGTCTCCTGGTCACTCTCTTATACAAGAGCTCCCCCCTGTGGAGAAATAGTATAACAATACGATGGAGGAAGTGAATGTTGGGACTGATTTATAGAGAAAATGAAAACAAATATATCTATACACATGATAGGAAAAACATCTTTAAAGGAGGAGCGTACAACATAATCGTTAAGGAAAAAAATGTAAGTGACATTAAAGAGAAATACACAAAAATGATCGATCGAACAATAAATAAGGACGAATCACAATCAATACTGGTTTGGATTATTGCTTTTCCTCTGTGTGGACATTACTGGGGTCTGGTTGCGATCTGTCTCTCACTTCCTGTATGACCCTCCAGCAGTTCTCCAGACTCTCCCTCATCTGCGCCAGGTCGCTCTTGATCTCCTCCACCAGCTGCAGCTTCGACAGTTTCCTGTCTATCGACGCGAGCACGTCCTCTGCTGCAGCCTCCGGAAACGCGGCTTCCTGCTCGCCAGCGGGCTCGGCCAGCTCTGTCGGCTGCAGCGACGCCATGCTTTGTTCCCACACCGTCTCGTGGTATGCATCTATGAAGGCCTCCAGTTCCTCCAGGCTGCTGCGGTCCCATTGGTCGATGAGCCTCTGCAGGCCCCCTGGGGCCTCTGGCAGCGTCCTGAGGGTCCGTCCTCTCAGAGCAGGATGGCACAGAGCGCGTACGTCGGGGAGCTTTTCCTCCGTGAGCATCCTGCCCTCTGCCTCAGGTAAAACCAGGAGTATCGCTGGACGTGCGGGTGACAGTGCACACGCTTGGCTTTCCCCGTTCACTCTCGGTCCGTGGTGAGCATCACCAGCAGGGAGGTAGAGGGACAGATCCACAGATAATCTGTGGAGCCCTGCGGCCGCCGTCCACCCAGAGGCCAAGATGGACATGAACCTGTCTCTGTCTCTCAGTCTGCTCCGTCTTCCTGCCGCTGCCGCCACTATCTGACCGCTGGCATGTGTCCCCTCCGAGCTGCCCCCTGCTGGTTGTATCGTGGACGTGGCCGATTCCGTCGCTGTGAGGAAACAACAACACTCGTGTGATTCCCCGCGAGCTTTGCGAGACCTGGCTCATCCTTTCACAAACACCTCCACCCGTCCTGGGATAGACATCTGCTTATCTCTGAGTTATTGCTCACGGTGCTACATCATCGTTTACAGTGTGAGTAGGTGGACGGGTAGGAAGGTAGACAGGTTGGTAAGTTTGTATGCAGGTAGGTAGGGAAGGTAAGGAAGGAAGGCAGATAGGTAGGTAGGTACGTAGGTAGGAAGATAAGTAGGACTATAGGTAAGTAGGTACGAAGGAAGGAAGGTAGGTAATTAGGTAGGTAGGATGGAAGGTAAGTAGGAAGGTAGGTAGGTAGATAAGTGCATAGGATAGGTAGGTAGGAAAATAGTAGTTAGGGAGGTAGGTATGTAGGCTACTAGGTAGTAAGGTAGGTAGGTTAATGGGAATGTCAGGTCAACAGGTAGGTAGACAGTGAGGCTAATAAATGAACAGCGTAAACCCCCCCTCCTCCCTCTCTCTCTCTCTCTCTCTCTCTCTCTCTCTCTCTCTCTCTCTCTCTCTCTCCTTCTCTCCTTCTCCCTCACTCACGCACTCAATTGAAGTGTTTTGTCTGAGCCGTGTCTTTCTATGCAAAGCCCCTTTGACACCGAATACCTTAAAGGTGCAACGTGTAAAATTGAGTAGGCGTAAGCTGGTTCGTCTGTCTTTCCTCACTAGCGTTGAATCTGAGGTCACCCGTCTTGTGACCTCCACAAATATCTGCCAATGATTTAACCCTCGTCGAAGATTCCTCTATTCATTTTTACTTGTTTTAAAGCATTTGATAACCGAGCATGTGTGTGACTTACTGAGGGTTGGAGAGAGTAAGATGATTAAGAATCGAACTCGGATGTTAAGGAACTCTCGAGAGTCAAATGGAACACGTGTGAAAGAAAAGCCCTTCCTGTTCCGAGATGTAATGAATCGACTCGAGCTATCTCGGACTTGTGACCTCATCCCTGGCACGGAGGCACTGCAACCCGCTCGTGTCCATAAATGCAATGTTTACTTACAGTCGCAGGAGACCTTTGCATGGTTTGGACACGGTGTCGCGGCGTCTGACTCCTGTGCGCCTTCCTCACACGCACCCCTCCGCCTGTGATCCCCCCCGGCCGCCGCTCTGTCTCTGGCCAGCATCTCCTCCACCAGCTCCATCAGCTGGTCCACCTGAGCTCCGCCCCCCGGGTTTCTGTTGTCCAGGACGTGGTACCTGTTCCCGCACTTGTCCACCAGCATGCGCAGCGCCTCGCCCTCGCTTTCGATGCGCTGCTCGATGCTGGTGCCGCCGAGCCAGTCGCCGTGGCTGAACAACACCATGGATCTGCTCCACACCTCTTCTCCTCCTCCTCCTCCTCCTCCTCCTCCTCCTCCTCCTCCTCCTCCTCCTCCTCCGGCCTCCAGCTGTTTCTCCAAATCCTCCCGGTGTTTGTCTTTGAACGAGGCGCTCACATTGACCACCAGGAGGACGGCGCAGGCCGAAGGAGGCCCGAGGAGCTCGGAGGTCACGCAGAAGCTCTCGGGCGCGTCCAGCACCGTGACCGTCTTGCCTCTGATTTTCCCTCGGTTTTCAACACAGGAGGTTTTCTGCGCGTCCATGTCGAAGCATTCTCGGCTCAGGATCGTGTTTCCGCAGGAGCTCTTGCCACATTTCCTGCCCCCGACAAGAACCATCTTTATTTCTGCAAGAGGGTTGAGCTTCTCTGTCAAGGGAACACCAGAGCCAACACGTCAACTGTCCAATTCGGGGATGAGATGCATTGAAAAATTCATCTTCAACATGAAGAAGAGTTAAATATGATATTGTGCAACAGCGGACCTATTGCGATGATATCATTTGCAGGGCTTTATATTTGTTCCTTGGCCTCTTTTAGGTTAATAAACAGTATTTCTAGACTGAAAGATGCTTTCTATTTTCTGAACAAGCTCTTTTCAGGAAATAAATCTCCTGAAACCCTGCTATCTCCTCAGTGGCTGATCTGTGGGAGATCCCCGATTGGCTGAACATGTAGGTTTAGACCGGTCCTCAGGTCTCAGCCCGCAGCTTCAATGGAAACATCAACTTTGCAAGGACAAGAGATAAGTGAAATCGAGCATTAATGCTGACGTCAGGAGTGTGTCCGTATGTGTTTGACCCAGAATACGACAGTGGACCAGACGAACCTCCATTTCCATACATAGTCATTCCATATCGAGCAATTCAGTCGTATGTGGTGTCGTCTACGTCGTCCGGCTGAAGCTGCTGCCACAGTCTCTGTAATATCACTCAAACATGCCTTTTGCTCATTCTGTGAATGTTTGACCCCGTGGTCCTTGATATTTCTACATTAAAACAGCGTGTTTTACTCTACAAGCGAAAAAGAGAAGCAGAACAGGTCTCCTTTAAGTAAGTGAAACGGCGCCATGCTGACATTGCTACTCACCCAGCTGAATCCTCGCCATCTGTCTGCGACTCTCCCTCTGCACCCGTCTCTCCTCCGCTCGCTCGTTCTCCCGCCGAACCCTCTCCTCCATCTGTTCCATCGCGCCCCTCTCGATTTCATAATACCGCTCGCCGTCACCCCCGGCCAACATGGACTCGATCTTCCCAATCAGCTCTCGGACTTGGAATCCATCTCCCGCGCTCGTGTTGTTCAGAACGTGACACCTGTCGCCGCATCTGTCCGCCAGCCAGCGCAGAGGCTCCCCCTCGCTCTCTATGTGCAGCTCGGCGCCGGTGGCCCCCAGCCAGTCCCCGAAGCTGAGGAGCAGGAGCGTGCGACTCCAGATGCGCTCCCCTATCAGCCGGAGGTGCTCCTGCACCGCCCTTCGGTAGGTGTGGGTGAAGGCCCTGTCGGAGCGCACCACCAGCAGGAAGACGTGGGGCCCGGGAGGACACAGGGACAAACTCCGCACCAGCTCCCTCTGGTCCAGCGCCGTGCTCTCCTCGCAGAAGTAGTTCATCCACCAGCCCGGCGTGTCCACCACGGTCACGCGTCTCCCGAAGACCACACCTGTCTCCGCCGCGCTCTGAGCCGTTCTCCCGAGAGGCGGCGCCTGGTCTCGGCCCAGGATGGTTCTCAGCACGGACGTCTTGCCCGAACCCTTTGCTCCCAGCAGCACCACCCTGATGTCAGTGACGGGCCGGAACCTCCCTGCAAGATCCAAAGTGGGAAGTAGGTCACAAGTGAGAATCGTCTGTCCGCGTGCCGGTGAAGCGGAGCGGCAGCTTGTTTTCGCAGCAGTCGCTTCGGGTTGCACACGCTGTGACCTTTGCCCTGAGGC